>JAGFNQ010006517.1:112591-416288 GCA_024364735.1 Boesenbergia rotunda
CTTTAAGTGATTAAAGTGATGTTGAGATTTGGGATTAAAATCTAACAAAGTTAGTATGTTCGTTCTTTTTATGTCTTAATTATTATATTCGGATTAGTAGTTTACTTTTTCTATGCTGATCTTGAGATTAGTTGGTGGGGATGTTGGGCCTGAATTATCATCTTAAATGATTAAAGTGATTTTTTTAATGTTATAGTAATTTTGATGAAAGTTATTATAATAACGTTGAAATAAAGCATATATAAGTTGAACAATACGATAAACTACTGTTTAAATATTTTTTCTGTAATTTTTTTTGATTTTTGCCTTAAATATAATACTTATACACTAAATGAACTTTCCAAAATAAAAAAAATGATCTAAATGAAAGATGACTTACTAGTTATACGAAATTTAAATCTATACTATATTTTGATATAACTACACTTAATCTTTGATCTTTCTATTGAAATAGATCGAGCACAAAATTTCTTCTCAACGTGGAGTTAGTGATCGATTTACACACGAACAAGATTAGAAGATTGATCGACAAATTTGAAAGAAACATAACAACAAACAGTTGGTGAGCTTCTTCTTCGTTTCATGACTTTGTTTTGGGTTTCAGGGCAAGAACGTACTGGATCCTCCGCCGTCATGTTCTACGGCGCCGGAGCTCTTGCAGCAGCGCTCACACATCGGCGGGGCGGAGACAGCCAAGCTCCGGCGGCAGGAGGGGCATGACGCGCGAGACCGCAGCCAAACGTCGACGCAGTCGCGGTGGAATCCGTGGCCGCACTGCGGCAGGACGCGGACGATCTCGCCGTCGGCGAACTCCGCGAGGCATATGGCACAGTCGACCAGCCCGGCGCCGCCCCCCAGGGAGGATACAGAGGAGTCGAAGGCGAGCGTCGGGAGGGCGAGGAGGTCCTTCTTCTTGACGCCCTTGTCGGGAGGAGTGGCACCGGCGGCGCCGGCAGCGCTGGCAGCGGCAGCGCGGGGGCTGGAGCAGCGCGCGACGAGAGCGAGGGCGACGAAGCTAAGGGCGGCGCAGAGAAGGACCGCGAGGATGACGACGACGTCGGCGTCGAAGGGGATGGCGGCGGCGCTCGATGGCTCCGCCGAGAAGAGGAGGAACCTCGCCGGAGACCGCATCGCGACAAGTTTGCCGACGATGACAACGGAAGCGCCGCTTTATAGTGGCAAAAGTATACGACCGTTTGCTGCGTTACTTCTCTACGAAAACAAATAAAATCTCGATTAACACGTGCTAAGCGCGTTGACCAATCCACTTAAGGATCTTGACTTCCGGTGCGGCTGATCTCGATCAAGTCAACTCCACTAAAACACAGAACATGCTTCATCGATGCAAATCCGAAACTCAAAGGTCCAGAGATATGACCAACTGGAGACACTTTTTTGCTAGGTGGCATCCTCTCTTTTTCCACTTCCGTTCGGATTTAGTTTGTAAAATAAATATAAAATGTGATTTAATAAATGCAACTAATTTTTTAGTACAGATGAAGAGGATGAAAAATCAGTTTAGTCGAATTTAAATTTTAATCGGTTTATTATTTTATTATTTTGAGGGGAAAAAATTTAATAGATTTGTTGAATATTAAAAATGCTAGTGTAGTGCACATCTTTTTCTATCATGAGGAAATGGTGGTGCCTAATTACCAGGACCAAACTGGATAAGGATTATCATGCAGTTCAGTGGAGAAAGATTCGATGTTTTTATCTAAAATTACTTTCACTGTAGACCTAAATTAAAATAAAAATCTAGTATTCTTTATTTAATCTAACCCAATCAAATAAAAAAATTAAAAATTTAATTATTTCATACAAAAAGGTTTGATAATACTAAAAAGCCTTTTTTTTAAAAAAAATATATCATTAAAATCATGATCATCTATTAAATTTATCCATAGTTTATAAAATTTTAGAGTTTTAATAAATAAATAAAAAAAACAAAAGAAAAGAAGGTTAATAAAATAAAAGTATTTTTTTAAAAAAATCTTAAAATACTTTTTAATAGCTAATTATAAGAGAGAAAATGAAATGACATAAAAATATTTTAGTATTGTTTGATCAAAGTTTTACCATCATAGTGTTAATTTCATCAAAACATCACCATCTTTGTACTATTTTTTCAAAATCATCACCACCTTGGAGCATCATCACCTTGATAATCAAAAAATAGAATACTGAGAGATTTTGTTCAATAGCTTCTTTTCACTATCCTAAGACTCATGCTAAAAAAGCACAGCAATAGCATTCTTGTACTCTAATTTTGTTCATGCTAAAATTTCAGAGTTAATCAACTTAGATATGTTAATTTTAGTCCAAACTTTATCTAATCAAGTTAGATACATCAATTTTAATCCAAACTTTATCCAATATACTCTCCTGAGTCTTACTATGCCAAAAAATTTTTGATTCATGATCCCTATCATTATAGATGGTGTGGTAAGTGGTAACCTACTTCATAGCCTCTTGCATGAAATTATGGATCCATGTCAATTGACACGCGGCCTGAATCTTTAAAAACATATAATGGTTAGGAAGGGCCAATGAGATTGAGAAGCACTAGTAAAACCTATGAGACTTGGATTGAGTCCCATTAGAGTTGGCTAAGGCCATCAATGAATTTTGCTTAAAACTCATTAATGGATTTAAATGATTTGAAATTATGGAACCTAGACATGGGGTGGAAGAGGAAAGTGTAGAGAAGGTAGATATGATCATGATCATGATCATGATAATATTAGCTTTTAAAGTTTAAAACTGGTGTGATGCTACTATTCAAATATAACCAATGTATTGGAGAAATTACAATATGATAGAGAACGACAACACAGTTTGATAGGGGTCACGAATTAAGAGTTCATGAACATGATGAGACTTAGGAGAGTAAAAGGAACCAATTGATAAAGATTGGATTGAAACTGACTTATCTATATTCATTAGTGAGTTTTGGTCGCTGTGTTAGGGCAAAATGTCCCTCGTCATTTACCTGCCTATATCTAGCCGGGAGGTCGGTGATACTGGGGCCCATGGAGGTATCATATTTTGGTCTAATTAATAAATTTTGGTTAAAACTCATTGATGCTTAGATGTTTCTCAAATTTTAGCATACACAAGATTAAGAAAGTATAAAGAAGCTATTGATGTCGCCCTACATAAATCAGAGATGTTAAAGTTTAAATATAACATTATGCCAAAATCAAAGAAAGTTGAATTTTTAAATAATTTCTCTAAACCGATAGAGGAGGTTATGAATCAAGAGTTTTTTTTAGTATGGTGAGATTCAAGAGAGTGAAAGGAACCTATTGGACTAAATTTCTTGATATTCCATGTTTGGATCACTAAAGTGATGATGCTTTGACAAATACAACATCAAGGTGGTAATGCTTTAATGAAATCAATGTTGGTGCTAGGTGCACAATATGTAACCCAAGATTTTGATTATAACTAAGGTTAAAGTTAAGTTAATTATGATTTAATCAGTCGTGTCAAATTTGTAGGTGCAAGGTACATAATAGATGTAAATGTTCTGGTTGTGAACCAGAGTGTGATTAAATCTTAGTGGATATAGGCACCTAAGTCCTGGTTGAAAATTAGGCACGAGCTAAGTCTTGGTTGAAAATCAAGCAGATAAATTCATAGTGGGAGACTAGGTGAATCAAGTCCAAGTGCTTAAGACTTGATAGATAAAATTCCTAGTTAGAGGCTGTTAATGCAGTGGAAGAGGTTCGGAGGGTTAGAGGGGAGGAGTGAATAGCATACTTGCAAATAAAATCGATCTATTCTATTGTAAGTGCCCCAAGTGGTTAAGCCACAGTTTCGATGTGAGGTCAACAAAATTAAGTTAAACTTTATGGATTTAACTTGTGTATCTAAGTGTGTAAGGACTTAGGAGAACATACAAGTATCCGATGGCTAAGGAGCATTTGAGACGACATCAGACACAGGCAAGTGAGAAGATGACACAGAATAAGAGACGACGTGCTCAATGCATCCGAGATACGATGAGCTGCGGAAGAGAATTTTAGTGGAGCGTGAAGGATGCAAGGGATGGATCTGAAGGACGAGAATTGGGAAGAAGATTGTGTAGGGATGCATTGAGAAGAACGGAAAGCACTGGAGTAGAAAATGATCAATTCCATAAGTTGACCATTTCAGGCGCCTAGAATGATTCCTAGCGCCTAAAATCTAGGCGCTCGGATCCTTTCCAGGCACTTTGATCCTTTCTAGTGGCCCAGATTGGATGGTCACGTTAGCAAACTCTAGGCGTCCGGAATGCCCTAAGTCAGTAGGAGCCGTTAAACGGACCGTTGCCTGGTGGATTGACTTCGACGAAGTCCAAGCGCCTGTATTGCTTCTAGGCATCTAGAAGGTGTCACGTCAATAACGATCAAATTGAAGGTGAAGGCTATAAAAGGAGGGTCGAGGCAGAAACTTTAGATAACATACACTCGTATTCATTTCTGTTTTGCTCTACATTATTGCTTTCGTGGTCAATTGTTATAAGCAGCTTCTTCGCCTCCGACTTGTATTCGAAGAAGATTTTTGTAATGCTTTTCATAGGCTTGGATTATCAATATTTTAGTTGCAGACCAAGTCAAGTTGGACTCTTCTTTTTATGTATTTATTACTCTTTTTTAATGTGCGTGTCCTTGATAAATCATTAGCAAAGAATAGATTGGTTTTATTTGTAGGTTACTATTCACCCCTCTCTTCTAGTTCTCCAAATGGATTCCGCTACACCATCAGAGGCTAAGTGAATCAAATCCAAGTGGTTAAGACTTAAAAGATAAAATTCCTAACTGGAGACTAAGTGAATCAAGTCAAAGTGATTAAGACTTGACAAACAAAATTCCTAGTGGGAAGCTAGGTGAATAAACTCTTAAGTGATTAAGGCTTGGCAAACAAATTCCTAGCTGGGTGCTAGATGATTCTAAGTCCAAGTGTGTGTAATCAGCGGGAAGCTAGTTGCTTAATAAAATGTCCAAGTGTATGAAATCAATTGAAGGCTGATTGTTTGTCACAAGTTTAAGTGTGTGGCATCAGCTAGAAGCAATTGCTTGACAAAATCGTACTAGACGGGTTAATTTAGTCAAGTGCGAGTAACTTCATATATCTTCTATTATATTCATTACGCGTAACAACTGCAAGAAAACATGCTAGACAGTTCCAGGCAACCAGATGGAGTTTGGAGGTGACTGATTGGTGATAACTCTCGACGAAAGGATTTCGGAAGGTCCAAATGACCATGTGGGTTTAGGCGATCAGATACATGGGCAACTAAAAATTTCAAACGACTGGGGGCAACGTTATCAACAACCCGAAGAACATGGTG
This sequence comes from Boesenbergia rotunda, assembly GCA_024364735.1. NCBI lineage: Eukaryota > Viridiplantae > Streptophyta > Magnoliopsida > Zingiberales > Zingiberaceae > Boesenbergia > Boesenbergia rotunda. The sequence continues at coordinate 117,930 of JAGFNQ010006517.1, forward strand.
GTCAAGATAAAGTTTGACCCTTACCTAGGCGATCGGGAAGTGACAAGAACGTTATCTTATGGATAGAAGTTGTAACTACGTAAGCACCTGTAGAACTTTCAAATCATCCCTTGCTTAATCATCTAGTTATATTCTAGTGCTTTAAGTGTTCATTCATCTTCTGTGCTGCGATACGCTGTAACTCACACTTCATTTCTGATCGGTAACATCTAGAATAATATTTTCATATTGTTTTAGTGTCACCTTAATTTTTATTGCTCTTAATTTTTAGATTTTTTATATAAGGTTTCTCCACTTGGAGAAATTTGAAATAAGAATCAATCTAGTTAATTATTATTTCCACATTTTTAATTCAGATTCCTTTAGTTACTATCTACTCATTATTTTTATTGTAAAAATTTCTTAACGTTATTCATCCCCTGGGGCGTTGGGCTTCTAGACCGCTCATCACGAACGCTTCCGATTTACCTTGATGATCGGTGGGAAGCTTTTGTGGGATCGGGTCTGTCACCCAGGTTTATCTGGGCGTGTCTGGTGCGCCAGGCTGGACGCTGAAGCTTCGGTCGGGGCTGAGTGGGCCTCGTTCCGGAAAAGTGCTCGGGGAAAATTAGGAGCGCGGGGCTCGGGCTGAGCAGCCATACCTTCTGAATTTCCCCGTACAGAGGGCCCAGGGGGCCGGGCCCCTTGACTACCGGTTGGCGGATGCGATTGTTGTGCTTTCTGTGTCCGGACAGCCATCAGCATTTCATATTCTTCTGGCGAAAGAGTAACCGTCAGTGGATTGGGGTTTTCCATTCTTCGCTCTCGATCAGGCAGAAAGCCCTCCTTCTAGCGCCAAATTTGATCCTGTCGACGAGCGTAGTGGAGCCGCAACCGGAATGACGGTGTAGCGATGCGTGACGTGGATGCTGACGGGGCGTCCTCGCGCAGAATGGCAGCGTCGTGGGGGGGTATCCTCCGACCGAATGGAAGTGGATGTCGCCTGGTGCAGGGCCAACCGACTGGAGGTGAACCTGCTGAGGAAGATGACCGTTAGAAACCTGCCGGGAAGAGTCCCGGCCAGGCACTCCGACGGTCAAGTCAGTACTCCGATGAACAAGAAAATAATGGAGCACTGGAAAAATGAGAAGCTTCGCGCGTGTATGTATGCGTACCTGAGGAGTGGAGTGGCTTATATAGCCGGGGAAAAGGACCAAGCATGGCTTGTGTCAGGATCTTCTGACAGGGTCAGAAGATATGGTATGGTGATGTCGGTATGAGTATGGCATGTGTCAGGATTTTCTGACAGGGTCAGAAGATATGGTATGGTTATGTCGACTGTAACCATCCTTCTTTGTCGTATACTATTTGCCTTATGTGAGGACAAAGACAGGTTTCTGTAAGTCGGCGCCTGTCAGAGAGTGTCAGTTCGTACGAGGGGTGACAGCCTGTTACCTGCAGCTGGTGCAGGTATATTTTGTCCTTATCCCAGGGTGATTCCGAGAGAGTGCCCGAGTGGGCATCCGGACGGCTCGCCCGGATGGGTATCAGGCCCGAGCATAAAGGACTGCCGGGCGGATGCACTTGGCTGAACGAGGCGTGTAAGCCTTAATGTGGCCGGGCGGAAATACCCGGATAGACGAGGCGTGTAAGCCTTAATGTGGTCGGCCGGGTTTGACCAGCCGGATGAACCGCTATATTTATTCTAACCGGCCGCCTTGAGTCCGACCGGCCGGCGAAGACCCTGGGCCCGGCCAGGATGTTTGTCGAGTTGGCTGCCGTACAATGACGTGGACCTTGAAACTGGCTAGGTCGTTTGCCACGTTGGCTGCCCGTATGGTGCCAACTATATGGCAGGATCAATAGCCTTCCCCTCGAGTCTAGTCGAAGGAGGCGATCAGTCCGACTGACTGGACCACAAGTGTGTACAACCATTCTGCGGCCGAGCGTTTTTTGCCCTATTTACATCTGGCCGGCTTAACACGATGCTCAACAGCTGGTGCTGTGTATGTCTGCCCTGTCTGGGCGGAAGAAGATCGTTAGTCGAGAGGGGCGTGGGCCGCCACGCACCCTTCTTTTTTAACGAGGTCGTCCGGCTGGACGAAGCATGATAGGGAAGCGTGGGCCGCCACGCATTCCAGACTAGCCATTGACATGATGAAGATGTCCGGGCGGATGAAGATGTTGACCGGAGGAACGTGGGCCGCCACGTCCTCGTAAACTATTAATGCGTCCGACCGGACGAATGTTGTTAGTCGATGAGAGATATGTTGAACACGTTTGGGCGGGAGAATGTTTGCCTTAAGTTGCAAGAAATGTGGAGTGTCACGCGCCCCAAGACGATTTTCTCGGGATAGCCCGAGTCAGTCAATTAATGGAGACGGGACATTCTAAGTCGAATGGGGTGATGTGATATGCCCGATGCGACCGGCGCCTTAACGGCATCACCTCCGCTTTAATGATCCGGGCCACGTGGCGCACGCCGGTTGACGGACCGGGATGCGATTTATTCCCATGATTACGAACCGTTAATGGTCATTAACGCGCGCATAATTACTTCGGCCACGCGGCAGCTTCCGGCTGGCCGGCGCGACGACGCGCCCTGTCGCCGCCACAGACGACGTCAGCGCAGGCGGCGCGTCTTTCCGAGGCTGATCGCGGGACGCCTTTTCGGCGTGGATGAGGCGATAAGCTGGGCAAGCGGACATCGAATATGTTCCAGATGGGCATTAACAGTGCTGTTCTGCAGCTCCAAGAGGGCGGCTACCTGCCTGCCGACATTCCTGCCAATGCTGTAATAGTGAGTCGGGTCAAGGAGCTACTCCCTAAGGACTTCTTCCAGCCTTTTACCTAGTTTGAATCGTGTAATCTTTAGCCGCCGGTCGGGGCTCTTTTTTGTAATGCTGCTGAGTAACCATCAATGAAAATGCTTTTTTCCTTAACGTGTTAGTTTAGACATTGATTAGATGTGCCCGACCAGAAAGCCGAACTAAGCAAGGGATAATGGTTGTCAGGTGGCCGACTGGTTGATCTGTCGGAGAGGTGGGAGTCACAACACGCCCTGTTAGAGCGCTAGAACAATTCTAAGGGATGTGGGTCGCCACACGCCCAGTCGGGGAACCGAATTACTTTAGAGAAATGGCTGTGTAAAACAGCCGACTGATTGGTGTCCTACCTGCGGGATGTGGATCGTCACACGCCTGACCGGATTTCGATACAGGCTTCCGAGTGGGCTGACGCGCAGGGTCAGTCGCCGACTCAAGCTTCCAAAGGGAACCAACCTTCTGCGTGGGTCGCCACGCTTCCGGTCGGGAACCGCCTTTAGGCTTCCGGATGGGCCAATCTTTCACGTGGGAAGCCACGCTTCCGACCTGGAACCAGTCCAGGCTTCCGAATGGGCTGACGCGAAGAGTCAGTCGCCGACTCAGGCTTCCAAAGGGGACAAACCTTCTGCGTGGGTCGCCACGCTTCCGGTCGGGAACCGCCTTTAGGCTTCCGGATGGGCCAATCTTTCACGTGGGACGCCACGCTTCCGACCGGGAACCAGTCCAGGCTTCCGAGTGGGCTGACGCGAAGAGTTAGTCGCCGACTCAGGCTTCCAAAGGGGACCAACCTTCTGCGTGGGTCGCCACGCTTCCGGTCGGGAACCGCCTTTAGGCTTCCGGATGGGCCAATCTTTCACGTGGGAAGCCACGCTTCCGACCGGGAACCAGTCCAGGCTTCCGAGTGGGCTGACGCGAAGAGTCAGTCGCCGACTCAGGCTTCCAAAGGGGACCAACCTTCTGCGTGGGTCGCCACGCTTCCGGTCGGGAACCGCCTTTAGGCTTCCGGATGGGTCAATCTTTCACGTGGGAAGCCACGCTTCCGACCGGGAACCAGTCCAGGCTTCCGAGTGGGCTGACGCGAAGAGTCAGTCGCCGACTCAGGCTTCCAAAGGGGACCAACCTTCTGCGTGGGTCGCCACGCTTCCGGTCGGGAACCGCCTTTAGGCTTCCGGATGGGCCAATCTTTCACGTGGGAAGCCACGCTTCCGACCGGGAACCAGTCCAGGCTTCCGAGTGGGCTGACGCGAAGAGTCAGTCGCCGACTCAGGCTTCCAAAGGGGACCAACCTTCTGCGTGGGTCGCCACGCTTCCGGTCGGGAACCGCCTTTAGGCTTCCGGATGGGTCAATCTTTCACGTGGGAAGCCACGCTTCCGACCGGGAACCAGTCCAGGCTTCCGAGTGGGCTGACGCGAAGAGTCAGTCGCCGACTCAGGCTTCCAAAGGGGACCAACCTTCTGCGTGGGTCGCCACGCTTCCGGTCGGGAACCGCCTTTAGGCTTCCGGATGGGCCAATCTTTCACGTGGGACGCCACGCTTCCGACCGGGAACCAGTCCAGGCTTCCGAGTGGGCTGACGCGTAGAGTCAGTCGCCGACTCAGGCTTCCAAAGGGGACCAACCTTCTGCGTGGGTCGCCACGCTTCCGGTCGGGAACCGCCTTTAGGCTTCCGGATGAGTCAATCTTTCACGTGAGAAGCCACGCTTCCGACCGGGCACCAGTCCAGGCTTCCGAGTGGGCTGACGCGTAGAGTCAGTCGCCGACTCAGGCTTCCAAAGGGGACCAACCTTCTGCGTGGGTCGCCACGCTTCCGGTCGGGAACCACCTTTAGGCTTCCGGATGGGCCAATCTTTCACGTGGGACGCCACGCTTCCGACCGGGCACCAGTCCAGGCTTCCGAGTGGGCTGACGCGTAGAGTCAGTCGCCGACTCAGGCTCCCAAAGGGGATCAACCTTCTGCGTGGGTCGCCACGCTTCCGGTCGGGAACCGCCTTTAGGCTTCCGGATGGGCCAATCTTTCACGTGGGACGCCACGCTTCCGACCGGGAACCAGTCCAGGCTTCCGAGTGGGCTGACGCGTAGAGTCAGTCGCCGACTCAGGCTTCCAAAGGGGACCAACCTTCTGCGTGGGTCGCCACGCTTCCGGTCAGGAACCGCCTTTAGGCTTCCGGATGGGCCAATCTTTCACGTGGGACGCCACGCTTCCGATCGGGCACCAGTCCAGGCTTCCGAGTGGGCTGACGCGTAGAGTCAGTCGCCGACTCAGGCTTCCAAAGGGGACCAACCTTCTGCGTGGGTCGCCACGCTTCCGGTCGGGAACCGCCTTTAGGCTTCCGGATGGGCCAATCTTTCACGTGGGACGCCACGCTTCCGACTGGGAACCAGTCCAGGCTTCCGAGTGGGCTGACGCGAAGAGTCAGTCGCCGACTCAGGCTTCCAAAGGGGACCAACCTTCTGCGTGGGTCGCCACGCTTCCGGTCGGGAACCGCCTTTAGGCTTCCGGATGAGCCAATCTTTCACGTGGGACGCCACGCTTCCGACCGGGAACCAGTCCAGGCTTCCGAGTGGGCTGACGCGTAGAGTCAGTCGCCGACTCAGGCTTCCAAAGGGGACCAACCTTCTGCGTGGGTCGCCACGCTTTCGGTCGGGAACCGCCTTTAGGCTTCCGGATGGGTCAATCTTTCACGTGGGAAGCCACGCTTCCGACCGGGCACCAGTCCAGGCTTCCGAGTGGGCTGACGCGTAGAGTCAGTCGCCGACTCAGGCTTCCAAAGGGGACCAACCTTCTGCGTGGGTCGCCACGCTTCCGGTCGGGAACCGCCTTTAGGCTTCCGGATGGGCCAATCTTTCACGTGGGACGCCACGCTTCCGACCGGGCACCAGTCCAGGCTTCCGAGTGGGCTGACGCGAAGAGTCAGTCGCCGACTCAGGCTTCCAAAGGGGACCAACCTTCTGCGTGGGTCGCCACGCTTCCGGTCGGGAACCGCCTTTAGGCTTCCGGATGGGCCAATCTTCCACGTGGGCCGCCACGCTTCCGACCGGGAACCAGTCCAGGCTTCCGAGTGGGCTGACGCGAAGAGTCAGTCGCCGACTCAGGCTTCATCGGGATGCCATTCCGTGAGAAAATCGGCTAAGGCCTGAGCCTTGATAGCCGGCCGGGGTAGATATTGTATGTCATATTCGCTCAGCTCAGTTGTCCACTTGACTAGCCGCCCTGAAGCATCCGGATTCGTGAGCACGCGACCCAAGTTACTGTTAGTCAATACAGTAATTGGGTGAGCTAAGAAATATGGTCTGAGTCGCCGGGCGGCTAAGAACAGTATATAGCCCAACTTTTCGAGCGTCGTGTATCGACACTCGGCTCCTTTAAATAAGTGGGCAAAGAAATACACAGGCCTTTGTTCAGTCTTTTCTTGCCGGGCCAACACCATGCTGCCCGAGTCGGTGGAAGCTGCTAAGTATACATATAAAATCTCATTCGGCTCCGGCCGGGCAAGTGTAGGCAACTCAGCCAGATAAGCCTTCAGCTCTTCGAATGCCTTGTCACATTCTGCATCCCACTGAAATCTGGTGGTTCGGCGTAATGTCTTGAAGAATGGTAGACCCCGTTCGGCTGACCGGGAAATGAATCTTGATAAGGCCGTTATCCGTCCGATCAGCCGTTGAGCCTCTCTGAGATTCCTTGGAGCCGGTATCTCCATGATGGCGTTTACTTTGCCCGGATTTGCTTCAATGCCCCGCTCGGTGACGATATAACCGAGGAACTTCCCGCTTCGAGCCCCGAATAGACATTTGGCCGGATTAAGCTTCAGGCCAAACCGCCGTAGAGTTCGGCAAGTTTCCTCAATGTCGGGGATTAATTCTTGCGCCCGGGCGGTCTTGATCAGAATATCGTCGACGTATACTTCGACGTTACGTCCCATCTGCGACCGGAACACCTTGTTCATCATTCTCTGGTAGGTGGCGCCCGCATTCTTGAGGCCAAACGGCATGACGGTGTAGCAGTAGGTGCTGTCAGCCGTGACGAAGCTAACTTTCTCTTGGTCGGCCACAGCCAGCGGGACTTGGTGGTACCCCTGGTACGCATCCAGCATTGATATGAACTTGCTGCCGGCCGTCGAGTCGACCAGTTGATCGATCCGTGGAAGTGGGTAGCAATCTTTCGGGCATGCACGATTGAGATCTCGGAAATCAATGCATACCCGCCACTTGTCATTTGGTTTGGACACCAGCACCACGTTGGCCAACCAGGCCGGGAACTGGACCTCCCGGATATGTCCTGCCTCCAGCAGTCTTTCCACTTCCGCCCGGATGACTTGATTCTGCGCGGCGCTGCGATCCCTTCTTCGTTGCTTCACTGGCCGCGCGCCCGGGTAAACATGGAGCTGGTGTTCTGCGACTTCCGGTCGGACTCCCTTCAAGTCTTTTGACGACCAGGCAAATACGTCTTGATTCCGGGCGAGGGAGTCGATTAGGGATTGCTTCAGCTCCTCGGGAAGTCCTGCAGCAATTTGTATTTTGGTATCTTCCTTACCGGGCAAAAGTTGTACCTCCTCTTTGTCTTCCCGCAATTCTGCCCAAGGGGAGGCTTGCACCATGTTGCAGCTGCTACCTGCCCACCTCGCCTTTTGACCTCCCGAGCGGACATCATCAGCATAGCAGCGCCGGGCCACGGTCTGATTGCCCTTCACCTCGCCGACTCTGTCGCCGACCGGAAACTTCACCTTGAGGTAGTAGGTGGAGACTACCGCTCTGAACTCGTTGAGAGCCGGTCGACCGAGGATGGCGTTGTAGGCAGCTGGGGCATCCACAATCAGAAACGTGGTCCACCGGGTTCTCTTGAGTGGCTCCTCTCCAAGTGAGACGGCCAGCCGTATCTGTCCGATCGGCTGTACTTCGTTTCCCGTAAATCCGAACAGGGGAGTAGCCACCAACTCTAGCTGCGACAACTCAATTTGCAGTTGATCGAAAGCTCGTTTATATAAAATGTTTACCGAGCTGCCGGTGTCCACAATGGTTCGGTGGACTTCATAGTTGGCGATGACAGCCGTGATGACCAGCGGGTCATCGTGCGGCACCTCCAATCCTTGTAAATCCTGCGGCCCCCAGCTGATTTGGGGCCCTTGAGCTTGAGAGGTGCTGACTCCGACTTGGTGAATTTCCAGTCGGCGTACCTGCGTTTTTCTGGCTCGGTTGGAGTCGCCGCCGGTCGGACCGCCGGAAATCACATTGACGCCTCCTCGGACGGCGTTCTGGTGATTAGCTTGATCTTCGTCAAGTTCCTCCACCTCTTCCTGCTCGGGTCGAGGAAACAATTGCCGGGCGGCGGGGGCATCCCGCCTTTGTCCTTGTTGGGCTGTGGCTCCTTGACCACGCCCGCGTCCCTGCTGGGTTTGTCGTCCTTGACCCCTGCCGAGTGGGGTCCGAGCTCTGTTGCCTGCTCGGCAGTCCTCAGTGTTGTGCGTATTACATTGGTGAAACGCACAATACGGGGCCCATCTGTTGGGCCAATTCCCCTGTGCCACCTGCACTTGCTGGGGTCTCATTCCGGGCCGATCGGCCGGTCGGGGACTGCGAATCGGTCCTCCTGGCGATCTGTTGTGTTGAGGTGCAGGCGATGGGCTAACTATCGCTTCCTTCCGCCGGGCGGCTTGTGCTTCTTCCATATTGATATACTTACCAGCCTTCCCGAGCAGGCTGTCGAAATCCTTCGGTGGTTTCCTGATCAGGGATCGGAAGAAATCACCTTCTTGGAGCCCTTGTGAGAAGGCGGTGACTAGTACTTCGGAGGTGGTATTGGGCACCTCTATAGCTACTCCATTGAACCTCTGGATGTAGGCCCGGAGTGACTCTTTCGGACCTTGCTTCAGAGCGAACAAATTGAGGCTGGTCTTATGGTGCCTCCGACTGCTTGCAAAATGTTGCAGAAACAGCCGCTTTACCTCTGCGAAACTCCCAACTGATCCACCCGGGAGCCCGCCAAACCATCGTTGAGCCTGCCCGGAGAGGGTTGTCAGGAAAGCGCGGCATTTGACGCCCTCCGGGTATTGGTGCAACTGGGCAGAGCTTTCAAACTTCATGACGTGCTCCTCGGGGTCACTGGCCCCCGAGTACTCTGGCATGGTGAAGAATCGTAGATTCTTGGGGACAGGATCCTCAAGAATTTGTGAGGAGAAAGGGCTGCGAGTCGGACAGGCCGCGGCGGGGTCAGCTAACCCTTTCCCTTTATCTGGGCGTGTCTGGTGCGCCAGGCTGGACGCTGAAGCTTCGGTCGGGGCTGAGTGGGCCTCGTTCCGGAAAAGTGCTCGGGGAAAATTAGGAGCGCGGGGCTCGGGCTGAGCAGCCATACCTTCTGAATTTCCCCGTACAGAGGGCCCAGGGGGCCGGGCCCCTTGACTACCGGTTGGCGGATGCGATTGTTGTGCTTCTGTGTCCGGACAGCCATCAGCATTTCATATTCTTCTGGCGAAAGAGTAACCGTCAGTGGATTGGGGTTTTCCATTCTTCGCTCTCGATCAGGCAGAAAGCCCTCCTTCTAGCGCCAAATTTGATCCTGTCGACGAGCGTAGTGGAGCCGCAACCGGAATGACGGTGTAGCGATGCGTGACGTGGATGCTGACGGGGCGTCCTCGCGCAGAATGGCAGCGTCGTGGGGGGGTATCCTCCGACCGAATGGAAGTGGATGTCGCCTGGTGCAGGGCCAACCGACTGGAGGTGAACCTGCTGAGGAAGATGACCGTTAGAAACCTGCCGGGAAGAGTCCCGGCCAGGCACTCCGACGGTCAAGTCAGTACTCCGATGAACAAGAAAATAATGGAGCACTGGAAAAATGAGAAGCTTCGCGCGTGTATGTATGCGTACCTGAAGAGTGGAGTGGCTTATATAGCCGGGGAAAAGGACCAAGCATGGCTTGTGTCAGGATCTTCTGACAGGGTCAGAAGATATGGTATGGTGATGTCGGTATGAGTATGGCCTGTGTCAGGATTTTCTGACAGGGTCAGAAGATATGGTATGGTTATGTCGACTGTAACCATCCTTCTTTGTCGTATACTATTTGCCTTATGTGAGGACAAAGACAGGTTTCTGTAAGTCGGCGCCTGTCAGAGAGTGTCAGTTCGTACGAGGGGTGACAGCCTGTTACCTGCAGCTGGTGCAGGTATATTTTGTCCTTATCCCAGGGTGATTCCGAGAGAGTGCCCGAGTGGACATCCGGACGGCTCGCCCGGATGTGTATCAGGCACGAGCATAAAGGACTGCCGGGCGGATGCACTCGGCTGAACGAGGCGTGTAAGCCTTAATGTGGCCGGGCGGAAATACCCGGATAGACGAGGCGTGTAAGCCTTAATGTGGTCGGCCGGGTTTGACCAGCCGGATGAACCGCTATATTTATTCTAATCGGCCGCCTTGAGTCCGACCGGCCGGCGAAGACCCTGGGCCCGGCCAGGATGTTTGTCGAGTTGGCTGCCGTACAATGACGTGGACCTTGAAACTGGCTAGGTCGTTTGCCACGTTGGCTGCCCGTATGGTGCCAACTATATGGCAGGATCACTTAACAAAAACATCAAGTGTTTAAGTTTACCGTATAGTCCCAAGCGCACGGTGCAATGACAAAAGACCGGACATTCACTCATACAACGGGAGTTCAATTTTTTAATTGGGTATATCATATCTCTACGATTTTCAATTACTGATGATGTTGAGGCGTACTATTAGGAGTCATTTGTATTTCTGGAATTTACTCGACGGATAGAAGTGGAGCCGAGCTGTTTACTTTCAAAATTTCTTGGTTTTAAGAAATAGATATATGAATTAAAAAAAAACAAGTGATAAATTTATTTGTATTTTCTATTCTCTACGTGTGTTAATCTAATTTGCTTGAGTAATCATTTTCAAATGTTTAAAGACCAGCTCTCTTCTTTTTTTTTTCCCTTGCTCAGAAGTGCATAATAAAAATAATTATCCTCAGATTTTAAATCATATATTTTTCGTCACCCATTAACTAATAGTTCAACTTCTTGTCATCTGTATTATTTAGGTTAAATTGTCAATTATAAAACTTTATACACTTTGGTATATTTTGAAATTATGATTTTTGCCGATAATTTCTAAAGGATTTATCTAACGGATCTTGGATAAAGCTTAATTATTATAGTTGTTGATAGTTTAATTTTGGATTTATACTTTGCCTAATGATTCAGAAGGATACCTATTCGCTCGTCCTCACGCACCCAGGATTCAAAACTCAGAGAGCACAAAAAATGTCTCCCGCTATTGAACCATTAGGACTGCTGAGCTATTATAGAAATTGTCACACGTGCTTTCGGTTTTATCCTGATAGCAATGTAAAACTTTTGCGAGTTGGACTAATCATCTCTAAGATTAGTTAGATCATAAAAGGATACCTATTCTCCTAATTTTTTCTTTTGTAAAAGATCATATGTTATCTCCGGACGTCACACAATCAGCTCTATATTTATTAATTAAAAAATAAATCAAGAAATCAAAAAAATTCATAAGGCATTTACTCCAATTTAGCTGGAAATTGATGTCTACTCTCCTCGAATCTCTATTTGGGCGGGAGATGCCCCAGGTAGCGGTAGAGCGACTAGTTACTATCTTAGACATCTACGATTCGATCCCTAACTACGACGTATTTACAAGAATTTTTTTTCCAAATGGGATGTAAACCCTGGGATGTTGAATTTCTAGATCGCCAATCGTGAGTGCTTCCTGATTTACCTTGATGACCGGTGAAAAATTTTTGTGAGATCGAATTGATCGTCCGAAGTTAAAAAAACCTTGTTAATCAGTCTATTTGGGCGGGAGATAGAATTTTGATGAAAACTGTTATAAAAGATTAGGATGAAAAATTTAGAGACGAAAAGTATGACTGAGATAATGGGATGCAGGGGACGAAGTGATGTGCTTGAATGTAAAATTGATCACTTTTTGACACATAGCAGTTTTAGTCTAAATCACTATAAGAAAAAAAATAATTAACTAAAATTTTCCAACCTCGAACGATCGATCCGATCCCACGAAAATTTTCTACCGGCCGGCCACTAGTCTAAATCAATATAAGGCATAGCTTATAGATCATCAAAATGGCAGCTTAGATAGAATTAAAGCTAAACAAAAAGATGAAAATAAAGCAGTATAATGCTATTTATATTTAAGCGGAAAAATAAAAATTATATTATTTTTACAGTAAAAATTAAAAGCACCTTTTTGAAGATAATTATAATAAGAAGCGTCAAATTAAAAGGAAGAACATACACACTCATTTTCCATATTTATAAGAAAATGAGAATTTTCTATACCAAATTAAAGAATGAAAAACAATTATCATTATCCATCTAGAACAATTAGATATATTGAAATTGAACTAAAGAACCAGTGCTTATAAATGGAATGGGGCCGTATTGTCCGTCTTCACAACAAAGCAAGCAAGATTCCTTAACAGCACAAGTACATTGATCTAAAGATACAACAACATCAAACAAAACATCATATGCAATTGAGCAAATGACTAGATATCCGTTCTTTGATGGCCAAGTTCTAATTCTGTTCCCTACTACACAATTTACACTTTCCGTTTCTAGCAATCAAGAATTGCAAACTTAAATTCTGTACAAAAACTGCTCGCTGTATACAGAAGCGCGCTTCGGCAATTATAGGACATCGTTTTATCAAAATGTTAGCGTCCGAACTAGTCTACTAGATTTGTAAACGCATCAGCCAGAAGCTGCATCATCCAGCTGAGTCCTGCTAACAAGGGTACCTTCTTCCCATACCTCAGTCCACCTATGAAGGCCAAAAACCATACAAAAATTATCTAAGGGACGCCGTGAGGCCAGAAAAGTGAACAAAAATTTAATGAAACGCGGTGTTTCTCGACTTAGAGAAAATGATGTAACATGAACTGCAGTTGCATCTTTGCAAGTATCTCGTAGAGGTGAATATCTATCCTCCTAAGATTCTCAAACCGGTTCATATGCAATTAAAACACTTCAGCTACCTCCATCATAACTGTGTTGGAAGCTGCCACCTCAAGTAGACACTTGAAATTTCTACTAATGACATGTAATTTTCTTTTTTAAATAGCACTTGGAGTTATTTGTTAGCAGGTCACCAAATGGAACTGCAACTAAAGTTACATATGAAAATTATATTAAACTATAACTGTTTTAATTCAAAATTAGATGCAAATGCCGAACCTAATCAATAAGAGCTTACAAGTACCTTGATCCGTCTGTGTCTATGTACAGGCTATGTCCATCTCGCCAACCATTTTTGAAGTTACCAAAATATATACTACCACTTTTGGAGTAAAATCTCCCTTCACCATTGGCCTTTCCTTTCCAAAAGTTTGCAAACCAGCGATCTCCGGTACAATAATAGAACCAACCCTGCACAAATGCATAAAAAATTTCATCAAGAAGAAGAAAAAAATCTATATATTAGTTTTAAGTGTACTGTTGACAGAAAATACTAAGTTGGTTCTAGATTAATAAAAAAGGAAATATCAGATTTAGGTTACTACACTTTTTACTAAACTAGACTAGGTATTTTAGTTTAGTATATATGCCAATAGGGTTCAGTATAAAACAGTTAAGCTAAGTCGATTTTGAAGATGAAGATGCATCATGTTCCTTGTCTTTGTATAGTTGACTGGTGCCAACTGATACCAACTCATATTGACACATGATATTCTGGTCTGCAAAAAAAAAAAAAAAACTCCATTCCTTACAGGCACCAAAGCCTCAACACAAATCAAAACCGTAAACCTTGATCTTCACAAAGCAAGATTACAACTAAGATGCATTCTTATTCCGCCAAAACATTCTAATTATTCAGCTTGTTTTTCACATGCACTGGGAGACATTTAAATTTCTTTGAGAAAACTGTTCAATACATTCTTATAGAACAAATCAATTCACCAAAGAAAAGGACATTATTTCTCTAAAAGGAGGAAGATAATATTATCCACCAGAGGAAACTCCTATTCTGAATTGATATGAATGAATATACTACATTCATATTTTACATAGCAGTGTGACAAGTGTCTTTTCTATTATTATATAGTGTACAAATTATTTTATAAAGGACTATGGAGCAGAAACCTTATTAGATAGCTAAAAAATCTGTTAGCAACTACATAGTACGAACAATTGGAGAATTTATGACATTTGCAAAAAAAAAAAAAACATAAATTCATTGACTTGTCGATAAAATACAAGCTGAACCATCTATTCTTTGGCCTAACAAGTATTGATTATTGCTATGTAGACAACTTTTATACACCTTACTACACCATTGATGATTTATTGCCATTATTATTGAAACTAGGTGGCACAAGATAGTATAGTACAGGACTGTATAAAGAGCTAAGTCAAAAGTTACCTTCCCATGCATAAGATCATCCCTCCATGATCCTTGGTACATATCACCATTATTGAAGTAAAATGAACCAAGACCACATCTCTTTCCATTGCGCCACATGCCATCATAAAAGCATCCATCCTTGAACATTAGCCGACCCTAGATAAAGTTGACAAGTTAAAAAACTAATTGGAGTATAGCAAAACAAAACAGGAATTTCATTTCATAGAAGGGGAGCCGTGGCGCAATGGTCAAGTTGCCGCCGTGTGACCGGTCACAGGTTTGAATCTCGGAAACAGCCTCTTGCAAAGCAGGATAAAGCCGCGTACAATAGACCCTTTCCCAGGACCCCGTATTAGCGGGAGCTTCGTGCACTGAACTACCCTTTTGATATAGAAGTATACCTTTCCTTCAGGTAAACCTCCCTGGCATCGTCCTTTATAGCTTCCCCCTCTATATTGTATTTCCAGGACAGGCGTCCAACTCTTCTGTGATTCTCTTTCAGCTTCCTGCAAAAGTGGCAAATATTGAAACAGTTAGAGCTTGACGATAGTATGCAGTTATAAGATAATGATCTCCTTGCCAAGACTATTTATTTTTCTTCCGATGAAAGGTGCATATAAACTCCGCCCATGACGAACCAGTCATGGCCGGTCCCAAGTCTGAATAAAGGAGGAGGATTGCGTTAGGTTGCTAGCCAACGTTAAATTATGACAAATGTTCTGTTCAATGAAATGTGCATATAATCCATATGATTCAAGAATAGCATATCCAATAGAAGCCACCTCGTATAGCAACTTGCCAAATGTCATCCACTGATGGGAATAGATTTTAAAATCATTTAAGGTAAATAGCTTTCAGCCAATTTAAATAATTGTGAAGCATACTTCAGTCAACTCAAGTGACTCCCCATCACTTGGTTTATGGGTGACAGGGGGTGCGTCTTCTCAGTCTCCAATAGAACCATCTCTATATAGGGTAAGGTTCATGAACTATTATAAATTGCTGCTGTATTAGGTCTTCAAGGTCATTCTTACAGTCTAGTAACTTCACCAGAATTACCCTTGTATCAGGTCTCTGCTAGGATGATTTATGACTAGATCTTATGCTGCTGTTCTCCCCTCTCTTATTCTTTTATGAATTTTGAGTTTCAAAGTCTATTGACATTAAATTGGGTTTACAAAGATTAATTTCATAACCACAATTTTTTTCCTACTGGATTACATGCTGATTGGAAGACCCTAGCCTTATTCAGGTCAAAAGGACATGGCCAACCAAACAACCTGCCGCAACCAAATAAGAATTAATTTTTTTTTTTTTGCCTTCACTTGTCTTGGTTATCTCACTGATGGTTAAATGATTCTTTTATTTGTGCCAAAGAGGTTATTATCTTGCACTAGATCATGAATTACTTCATTTTCTTCATTTATGCTCCAATCAAATGAACCTAAAAGAACCTTTCAATGTCAGATATTAGCAAAAAAGAAAAGAATCAGAAACACGAAATGTTTTAAGTTGCAAAATTTCTTATGGGGCAACATTGGTTAATAGAGATACAACAGTATGCTTGCTTGATGGCTATCAGATAGATATCACCTTTCACTGTGGGTCTAAAAGAACTACATTTTATGTATCACAAACATGTTGATAAATAGATGCCAGTGTGCATGCTTAGCCACAACTTGGCTGCTGTTATTTTTTTTTATCAAATCATTCTAGGCTGTCAAAGAAAATTAGAAATTACCAGCATAGAAGCAGCACGGGCAGAAAGCAGCCCACCATTTTGAGATCCTTTCAGATTTCTGCCTTTTATTAATGCCAATGCAGAATTATAGATTTCTAGTACAGCCTCCATACCTGCATCTGTTAGTACATTTCCGGAAGCAATAGCTTGTCCACTTGTGGATTCTTTGGCATTGTTATTATCATCAAAATTTTCAGAAACGTTCAGATGAACATTCATTGAATAACCAGAGCACAAAACGGAGGTTTTTATACCAATTGGAAGACTCAAAATTTCCGTTTCATTTGCTTTACCATTTAAATGTAAAGAAGTACGCTCTTTAGCCCACAACTGTGCAATATGGAATCCAGGGTCACTACTCAAACTGCTAGGTGGTTCATTCTGAATATTTGCATCTATCGAACAAAAAAAATGCAGTTCGATTAGTGGGCTTGCCTAAAAAACGTAAACAAACAGATTCAAAATTAATTTAGGGTTTGACCGGAGAAGACACTTTCGAATTTGGCATACCATGTTCTGTTTCATAACTATGTTTGTGCAGAAGATCGGTATTGCAATCTGATGATTTAACTTTATGTAGGACTCTTGATTCTCTGCAACAAAGCGACAAAGCCCAAATAAATTACTATATTCTCCAATATAGCCAAAATACATAAATTTGATGTTTTACATACTCTCCAGATAATGCATTTTCTATTTCTTGAGTGCATTGATTATGATAATCAACAGCACAACTAGCCGATTCAAAATTTGAGATCTCCCAGTTCTCTGATGTGTTGGATGCATCAGATGTGGATTTTGAAGCACAACTGTCATATCTTCTTCAGATTCAAAGAAATTCCCACCACCCATGAGGGAGGACAGGAATGGAAGACGAAGAGCTAAACTCATCAATACTCCCCTCTTAGGAGAAGATATTTTCTGATTACTGATGACAAAATAAAGAGAAGTAAACATTTCAGAGAGACATTGCTACAAACAGGTCCTACTGAAGAGAAAACAAAACAATATATATTAAAAAAGACATTGACAAGTCCTAGCCTAATTATAGAACTGATGCATTAGCTTGTTAGGGCTTGAAACCTTAGCCAAAATGCCTTAAATCAGGTCGTTCGTCTAGACATATAGATCTATCCAATTGATCCATACTTCTAAATATGGGACTATAATAGCTTGTTACCGAGATTTACAAGGTCTGCTAACAAAATTGGTTCTTCATTCCTATTAAGAAAACAACTGTTGAAGTTATCATGGATAGGCATGGATTTGGTTCCTTTGGCTAGTCATGTGTCTTAGCATGTTGATTATCAAAGACAAAATCCAAGATTGAAGCTAATACAACACATCTAGGATAAACTCTAGTATTAGAGGCATAGTTGAATAAATGAATAATATCTGGCATACATAAACCACTGCGTACATAGATAAGTAGAAAAAGTTCACTTCCCATATCCATACCCCACGATCAGAAGAGTCGTTATAACTAAATTTGACTCCAGTTGAGGTTCTTGAACTCGGGAAACAATGATTTCACTTTTGCACTGAGAAATTTCACGGAACATAACAATGGCAGAGTGCAGATCACTTTGGTCCAAATAGGCAGCACTTGAAAAGGTAACAATCACTAGGCCATTCAAGTCCTGTTCATCAACAATGACCATAAACTCAAGATTTAAGTTCCATCACATAATCAATCTGATATAGGACAAACTATTGGATTACATATGCATCGAGTTGTAGACTCATGAATCAAATTGGAAACAGCTACGTGTGATAATTCAATTGTCTTCTCCTTGCATTTAGTGTCACAATTTAATACGAGTATTATGACATACGATTGCAGCAGATGGCATTCCAATTGTGGCACTCACAAGCCAAACCATAACATCTAAACATGATGAAGTGGTATTATTTTCAGTAACCCTCAAATGAAAACAACCAGAAAGAGCAGAGAATTTTTTTTTAAAGAGACTAAAGATTCACATGAAACAACCAGAAAGAGAAGAGAGAAAACTGTAGAGAGACTAATGATTCAAATGCAATACACAAATGATCAAAACCATTCAAGTAAGTCCAGTACCTTTATACCACCAGAAAGAAAAGGACAATGGAAGATGGCCTGTTTAATTGATGATTTAATATCATAACCAGCTCCAAAACCAGATTTAGCTTCACCATTTCTGCGTAAAACCTGTTCACAAAAGCTACACATAGATAAGGGGTGGGGACAAAAAAATGAAAATATATTGTAAATGAATGATGCCCTACTTTTACTACTTCCATTGATTTAACTTCTCTCATTTGCAAATTTGTTAAACTCTGATACTTGGGAAAACTCTCCTGACAATCAGAAATGAACAAATTGATCAGCAAAAGCTGCCAGAGCTCAAGATGGTGATCAATTGGAAGCAAACTTACAGCTATCATAACAGATATTGTCCACAGGGCGAAGAAGACAGCACTATTTGCAGTTTCCATAGCTTCAGCTAGAGTTTCTACTTCTCTTTTCAGTAAAGTATCTGTTTCAACCACTGCAAGTTGAGAGAGAGAAAAAATACTGCAAGTAGTGAGATAAAGTATAGAAAACTGTTCCAATAACACATGCTCATGGCTATGATGCTAAGAAACACCAGATTCATTGCAGGATACTTTGAATCTAAACTCAGTGAACAATCATATGAATAAAAACAAAACTAAATTTCAGTATGATCTATGATTGGCTACCAAGATAGAAGAATGAAAAACATATGAATTCTTCACCATTGTCAAAAGCCAAATGTTAGTTAATCTATTTTTAACAATCCTGTTTCAATAAAGGTTCAAGAATAATGATACTACGACAAAAAAAAAGTGTTCATCATGCTGTGTCACTTAGCACCAGACCTCTGCTTCAACCACTGCAAATCGAGAGTTAGAGAAAATACTGCAAGTAATCAGATAAAGTATAGAAAACTATGCTAGTTCACATGCCCAATGGTTAACATTCCAGAAATTCAAAGCCTTTTGAATTCCATTTAGTGTGCAATAATATGTGGCTTTCACTGAAAGAAATATTTCCAAAGACCACTACAACCATTTCAAAAGAGAATCCTTCAAATTTTGTAGGTTCAATTGGAGATCTCTTGTAGACTCCAATTCTCCTTTAGCAGTATCCAGAAGGGCTCATGATACTGGTAACACGCTAAGAATAGAAATGATTGTGCACTTCTAGATATTCCTGTGTTAGTGGGTGTCCATAGCAACAGCAGATAATGGCCAGATGTGACTCAAGGAAGAATCTAACAAAAGCTTCCTCAAAAACTGCTCGAATCTGAATTAGCCATTGATCAATCCAACCTTTGAAACAAACTTCCTCGTTCTCAATCTACTACCCTCCAAGTGATCCTTGGACCATGTGTAGATAAGGCCTCAGTTGTCTAGAAGTTTTGTTAAAAGCTAAATATCTTTGATGATTGAGTGCTCACCCCCTTGATGCTCCTCATGGACTTCTGATCAATAAAATCAACAATAGCGACCCAAGGACAAGGGGCAATAGCAACCAATGGAGCAGAAATCTAATCTGCAATCTTTCACAGGCTCTGATCTATTTCTCAATCTAGGATATGCCCATTTACCCCAAACGCCACCAATCTCTGCCATCATCTTCAATTCTTGAAAAAATGAATGGTGACTGTGATTCTTCTCTGTATAGACTAACCTGATCTTTCCATCAAATCCAGATACCTTTAGCATCCACTGAATTTCTGAAATTCTATAAACTTAACATCTATCTCACAAGCTCTTTGCCCACAAATACTGGGTCCGCCAGGATCGTGATTGCAGGTGTCTTAAGGAAGAATATTAGCAGTGTTATTGTCTTATATAGAGCTCAATGGAGGGTCAAGATTCACGTATCCAAACTCAAATAATTGAGACAAACAAGGTTTCAAGATGGTGTTAAAAAATCTTTCAACCTTCTAATTAGAAGAATTTCTTTTGTTTTTGTCATAAAAGTGCAGTGTCTTAACAATTATATTGATTGAGCATATATTTACAAAATGAATAATCTTAATTATGCCTTAGATATTAGAATAATGTGTGTTTGGAATGCTAATGACAATATTAGATACTGAAAATTAATGCTACAATAAATTTTAAAGGTCTAGTATGTTTTGGAAAAGTATTATTCGCTGGAAAGTAATATGTTAAATTGTAGGATCTTCTGATCCTACAATCTGATTCTATGCGCCTACACTGTTCCTAGGTAGGTAGGATCTCAATAAGGACAAAGTTGGTTAGCACATTGGCTTCTATACAAAAATATCGAAATGCCTTTGAAATATCAGTCAGTAATACTGAAGGTAAAAAGTGGATAGATTTTACTCTAATTGATCTATGATGCATTTACCAATATGCAAAATAAAATAAAAACAATTCTGAATTCATATATACTAGATCAAAGAGATTAGGTTAGTTTAACGTCAAAACACAAGTAAATTTCATCAATTTGAGTGGATATAAAACATGATATGGCATAAAGCTGAATTGATAAATAGAAGATTATATTATAAGGTTTAAACATTAATGAGATAAAATTCTAGAACTAGCAAAAAAAACCAACTTACCAATATAAAAGTGTGAGCAAGCTTTCAGTTTACGCTCCAGATATTCTACCTGCAGATTGATCCAGATACTTTCAACTTCCATTGGAATTCAATAACTTCCAGAAACCAGCTAAAGTAGCAACTGGCGAGTTCTTAGAATTGTTTGAGAGTCATCAAATGTTTTTAACATCATTGTATGCAATACCAAACATCTAGTGAGGATTTTGGTTCTCAGGTTGACTAGTGAAATACATTAATCAGAACCATTTGTAGGGAAAAAAATCCAAGTATCTGAATGACTTCTTGTTTTCAATCAGGCAATGAAATAACAATGATAGTTTCCATAAAAAAGGTTGACAACAAACTGACATAGCTATGGTTAATAGCAAGAACAACCTTAAACTCATTGCAACATGTTATCAAGGCACACAGCCCATTTCATGAGACAAACACTATTCCTTCTTAGATGAAATATGAAAAACTACTCAACTTCAAGGATCTGAAATGGCAGTAGCTAACATGTCCACTGAACTTGTCTGCCACTGCAAATGTAGCACCCTAGCTATACAGACAATGGATTCATGCATGTGGCAGAAGAAGCAAGGGAACACTTGGTAGTGCAGCACATGGATAAAAGTATTGAATAAATACAAGATGGTTGGGTGATGGCAGTTAGACTGTTAGTTAAGAGTTATTGTTCTCTTCTTATTGGTCGTGTAATGTGATGTAGATAGAAGAGCAATTCGATAAAGCAAATTTAATAGTATTATTATTTTTATCGAGTTTGGTATTTAGGGTATTTTTGTTAATTTTTGTTTTTTATATTTTTGGATTTTTAGTGTGTTTAGAATTTTTCCTTTATGTTAAGATCTCTTTCCTTTCTTTGTGTCTTGGGATTTTGGCTCTATATAATGGTAAGCTTAGTTGATGTTAAAAATAGTCTTTGATCAATAATAATTCGGTCACGTCGTTCTTCTTTTCCCCAAAGTTTCGTGTAGTTTTTGGATACCTATTTCTTGGTATTCTTTTGAATCAACAAGTTTAGAAGATCGCTTCCGGTATTCGTGCGTGAATCAACGGATTGATAGTTATCCGCTGCGTTAGTAGATATAAGAGCCAAGTCGTTCTTGTGGAGTCATGCCACCGGAAGACAACAACGGATTGACGACATCAACAACGTGTACAAACGTGATATGGAGTAGCAGGTTCGAGCTATTGGCAAATGGATAGAACTGAAAGGATTGGTGGCGAGGTTTGAAAATCAAAATAGAAGAAATCTGACCAACGCCATCATCAAACAAACTCAGATGTCAAAACGGGTGCCGGAGAGGAGGTGGATGCTTATGAAGAAGTTTCCTAGGGGCGACGAAGAGCAATAGTAGAGGAGGATCGTAGGCGTTGGAAGGCAGGTATGAGAATTGACATCCCTGAGTTTCATGGCAACATACAACCATATCTATTCATTTGTTCATCCGATGAGGAGGTGGATGAAGTCGACGATGATGAGAGAGTCGACGACAAGATCAAAATAGTACCCAATCTATGACGATGATGATAAGAGGATCCAGTTATTTTTACCGATAAGGACCAGCATCATCACCTCCTCACCATGGAAGAGCAAGATTGGAGTGAAGAAACTATGCAGCCGACAGGGGATTGGAGAGCTGTTTTTGGTTGTTGTTTTGTTAAATATGCAACCTTCGATGAGGCCGATAGAGCCATCAAGGCTTTACATAATTGGTGTACTTTACCAAGAGGAACAGGACCTATTAAGGTAAGATATGCCGATGGAGACAGAAATCATCCTGGTGTTGCTGATGATAAATTATTTGTTGCATCGCTGAACAAGCCAGCCACTGTAAAGGAGATTGAGGATATTTTTTCTCCATATGGACGAGTTGAAGATGTCTACATAAAGAGAGATGCATTAAATCAAAATCGTGGTTGTGGCTTTGTTAAATTCTCAAATAGAGAGATGGCAGTTGTAATTTTGAATGCTCTTAATGGAACCTTTGTAATGAGGGAATGTGATCAACCCTTGGTTGTTCGATTTGCTGATCCTAAACGGCCTAGGACTGCGTACTAGAGGAATGGACTTGCATTTGGTGGACCTGGTCTTAGTCCTCAATCTGATGCAGCATCCCAACTACGGCGTATTTTGTAGGAATTTTTCCTCCAAATGGGACGCGAACCTTGAGACATTGGGTTTTTGGACCGCCCGCCGCAAGCGCTTCCTGATTTACCCTCGCGACCTGTGGAAAACTTCCATGGAGCCGAGCCGGTCACCCCAGGTTCGCCTGTTACCTGATTCTTCATTTTTTTCGATCTGATGCAGCATTAGGTATCAGACCAACAACGAATCTGGATAAACCAAGAAATGGGAGAAAAACAGCTGATTCTTAGTAGTCACCAAGTCCTAATTCCTTCGATCCAGCTTCTTAGTCTAATCCATATGGATCTGGAGCTACTTGCAAGTCAAAGGTGGCCCCATTGCAACAACTTCAAATCCTGACATTCATGGGCCACTGTTGTTTCAAATATTGGGCCAGTCTCAAGTCTTTCAGTGCCACCATCACAGTAGGGATTCAATCTTCAATGACAGCAACCCCCTTCATTCGGTGCCCAGCAAATATCATCATTGTATAAGCCAATGATACACCCACAAAACTTCCCATTGCCTCCTTATCGGCCGATGAATGTTTATACATATAGATCTCGCTTATTGCAGCAAAATCAGTCAGCAACAATACCTAATAGTAGTCCCCTCACTTTTGCCAATTTGGTACCAAATGATCTTATTCCTGAGCTACCACATGATATTATTCTAAATTCGAGGGCAAATTTTCTCCACCATAGGGAAGAACAATTCAAGAAAACAATTTTAATATTTTTATTATTTTTATTGAGTTTGATATTTTGGGTATTTTTGTTAATTTCTAAGTTTGGTATTTAGGGTATTTTTGTTAATTTTTGTTTTTTTTATATTTTTGGATTTTTAGTATGTTTAGAATTTTTCCTCTCTTTCCTTTTTGTGTGTCTTAGGATTTTGGTCTATATAAGGGCGAGTTTAGTTGATGTTAAAAATAGTCTTTGATCAATAATAATTTGGCCACGCCGTTCTTATTTTCCCCAAAGCTTCGTGTATCTTTTGGATGTCTATTTCTTAGTATTCATTTGAATCAACAAATCTAGAAGATCGCTTCCGATATTCATGCGCGAATCAACGGATTCAATACTTATCAGCTGTGTCATAATGGTAATGACATGCATGGCCAATGTCGTCAACAAGTGCAGTCAATCCATGTATATGTTGAGCAGTAATGAAATGAAATGGATATGCGTTTTAGTTTCCCAAAACTTCTATCTTCACGGTATCTAATTAGTAGTTCATCATTCATTTAGCAATTGCAGGAAAACCCTCCAGAATGTTTGTAAGGCAATCTTCTTCTTTATATACAGCTTGCCAGAATATAGTGTCAATGTTCAAAATTAAGCAAATAAACAATACCTCCTTCAGCCGTCTTTGTCCCTCGAACATAAATGGCTTTAATAAAATTGCAACAGCTAGACCACCTGCTGACTTAACAGTGTCTAAAAGTTCTAAAGCTGTAACATGATCTAGATCATGACCTGAACTTGCTACCTAAAAAGAGGGGGATAAAACAGAGAGTTATCCATGAATAAAATTTGATATTCAATAAACATACAATACTGACATCAAATTCAGTCTGATGTTAATGCATGATAATATTAACCTATCATTTCTTGTGCAGCACGCTGCCATTTTCTGCTTAGACTGATGTACACTAAATGAACAATGTAAACTTTGAGCTTTAGCAGTTAATGTAGGAAATTTTGCCAATCTGTGGTAGTACATTTGAGTACTTGGCTAGAGACGGGCATCATGTGTTGGTATAGTTTGACATGCTAATATGCATGCATAGACTGGGCATGAGATATCCATGGTAATTCCTAACATTGGGGGCAAACCACACATAGAATTGACACACATGCAACAAGACCCGAAGAGATAAACGGTAGCTCAGTGCACGAACTCCCGCCAATGTAGGGTCCCAGGGAAAGGCCACATTGGGTCTATTGTACGCAACCTTACCTTGCATTTTGCAAGAGGCGGTTTCCGCGACTCGAACCCGTGACCTCAACGTCACATGACAACAACTTTACCGTGGAGCCAAGGCTCCCCTTCCAACACGACTTGAAGAGATATTGAAGAAAATTTTAGTAGCCTAAATTAGTCATGATAAGCCTATATAGTGTAGGGAAGAAATAGGCACATTATCGTGGCAAGAAGTTATGTATAGCACTAGAACAATGATGCTTAGTCTCTCGGTGATGCTTAGTCTCTGATGGAGGAATTTTTATACAACATAAAGACCCTAAACTAGAACTTCCATGTATTCAGATTGAAGTATGTAAACTAGGTGGTGCTCAGCCAACCTGTTTTGAGCAGTAAATTTCTGGGGCTTGGACATGCCCCTGAACAAAGTCCAATTCCATGAATTGTGTAGACAATTAAAATAGGAGAATAGTAACTGTGACGTGCTTCAGTTACAATCCAAGAAGCATTTTCATGTTTCACATGTCAGAATGTTCCAAGTAACCATATTTTGCGTTTGAACCAAAAGTGGTAAGAAAACAAACAACCACAGCAAACCAAAACTCCCAACTATTAGGATTGGCCACATGGATACCATAGCTATGTAACATGGTCTATAATAGCAGGTCATTCAATCCTACTTTAGACCTCTTCTGATTATGTTATAAGTAAAGTTTTCTTTCTTAGAGAATACTTTAACCTAATTAATTTTACTCGGACAGTCTCTAAAGTTCTGTTTACACTAGCAGAAGAAAAGGATTTCTGCCAAAGTGTGCAAGAGAGTGAGTGGAACAGAATTCAGCTTCCTCTCCTCCAATTGCTTGCAAAGAAACCATCATGAAGCGTTCAGTCCGCTTCCACAAAAGCTATTTTGGTCGAAACACTTCCACCCAAAATCAAGCAAAAGTGACTAGCTTCTATGAAAGAAAAGAGAAAATGACAGCTTTGATCCCAAAACCTCATGGTCAAAGTCTAAAATCTGGCGTTGGTGGGCACTAAGGAAGTTGCTTGTGTAGGCGCTCAACACTTAGGTTGGGCTGAGGATGTTGATGGTGTGAGCAAGAGCAACGCTGTGGAGGTTGGCAATGCGAGTAAGGGCTTTGATGATGCCAAGGAAGCCGACATTGTGAGGGAATCAATTCACTAAAGAGGGTAACAGTATGGGTAGGAGCGTGGATTTGTGTTGAGGAGGTTGATGATGAGAGCAAGCATGAGGCTGGTGTTGGTTCATGATGAAGAGCTCAACAATGTGAGAGATGGTGCAGGAGACATCAAACTCGCATTAAGAAAGGAGGTTGTAGATCCCACGAGGAAGACAAGGGGAAAACTAGTCATTTGATTTATGCCATCTCTTTCCTCTTCCCCTTCCCTTTGCTCAACTAACCAACATTCTTCCCTCCTCTTTTCACCTCCTCTCACTCCCCTTCCCTTCTCTCCTTTCCTTCTATTCCCTCCCATTTCCTACCTATAGGATAAAATTAATGCTACACTTTATTTTCAGTTATCTCTCCTAGCAATACAATCATTTTCATATGCTACCACTCAACTTTTCAAGTAAGTCATGTAATAATATCATCATCATATGCTAGAAAACACTAAAAGAAAATATTGAAGTCAAAAGATAAGAAGTGTACAAACAAGAATAATTGCTGGAGGGCATGGATGTGATAGTGGAAATTCCAAATTTTCTTGAAGCATATCTGTCATCAAATAAATTACTTTATTAGTTTCCCAAATACAAGCCAATCAGATAGTTATATGTAACGCTGAAGACTAATTGTACTAAAAAACAAAACCATCAAAGTCAATTTTAAAAAGCAACAACATTTTGCACATTCAGATCATAATTGCAGTGCATAAGAAGAGCGTAATATAAGTTAAATTGCACTTGCAAAACTGTGGGCATCATATGTTCCACTAAACATATTGATAATAAGTGTGCAGTGTACAAAATAGTTTGTGTTTGGGTACAGATTAATATTTGACTAATTCACATAGCTACAGGCATTTTGGTCTAGGCCAAGAGCTATTCAATTGATAAAACATCATGCTTACAACATGTTTATTTTTTTCTTTATCCTTCTTATCTATTGGATCACCATGTGCAGCCCACTCCACCAAACAGGAAAGAAGTTTAAAATGATCCAAGACGACCTCTTTTGTCTCTCTTTTATATATTTGCAATTCTTTTTATACTCTCATCTGGAAAGAAGTTTCAAGTGATCCAAGACGACCTCTTTTGTCTCTCTTTATATATTTGCAATTCTTTTTATACTCTCATCTACAAAATTTATATAGTATCTTTCCATGATTAAAAAATAATCTTCTCTAATTCTCTTTCTTTCTATCCTGTCACCATCTTCCTTGTTTTGTGTCAGTTTGGTATGAGAGCTTAGTTGTATAGGTATTGGCCTGTCTCGAAGCTGCTAAACCACAACCTGTTCACAGCTCTACTTCACCACCTATCAGATCTGCCACCTAGCCTCTTCCTATGCACCAAAAACCAATAAATCACTACCAGATATGTCATTCTTTTCCCATGTATTCCCCTAGTGGCATCACCTGCAGCCTTCAGCAACACCATGGATGATTGTCACCTCTCACAGAATTGAAGCTGCATTTGCCAACCTAACCAACTACTAATTCCCTCCACTGGCTTCACTTGCTATAAGACTAAGTAATCTCAATACTCTTCTCCACATCACAATGCGATAAGGTCGATGATAGTCACTTACCAGTCAAGGCACTAATATAATGTTAAATTTGATTGAATAACCATTTATCCCAAAAGTTCCTGCTTTTATGAATGAACCCAGTCTATATTCTCATTTAATAGTAATGGGTAGATTAGTAGTCTTTATGTGAGAGATCCCAATGTTACCCATTAGTCCATATTTTGCCAACTTCATTTTACTGCAATGCCTATATATAGGCATATGTAATATTATTTTGCAATGTTATCATGATTAAATTTTTCTTTCTCTCTAATTTTTCTTCGCCTCTCTTTTCTCAACTGTTGTTCACTCCCCCTCTTCTTTGTTATTCCTCAACATTGGTATCACGTGACAAAAATGCTCAAGTTCTAAAAAGAACCAATTGTTGATTAAGTCAGTTTAACTTTGAAAGGCAACCAAAAACAATCAAGCTAATATAACAACAACAAAAAAATAGTATTGATTACCAGTAAGTATCACTTCTAAAATACCTGTAACCACGAAAACATAATATATGTTAACTTTGAGTAGAACAAATTTATTTCCTTACCTATTGCATATTTGCATACAAAGATTTAATTATCAATGTACAACATTATGTAGATCTACTGTATTGTTGAAAAATCTAAGTTCATTTGAAATCATATTATGCTGAAAAGTTAACTATCTATTAGGAATATGAAGGCGTGACGAAGTGATAAATCACATGGCAGTTAAAAGAACCTGTTCCACAGCACCTCTGGAGCTTAAGAGAACCTCTCGTTTGTATAGTCCTACAACATAGTGAAAGATTAATACATTGCATCAGAATTACGGAAAATTGGCACAAGAGAAAGGAACAAAGAGAGCGAGAAGAATTTCTGGCCGCTTACCAGAACCTAAGGCGAGATTCGGAGAACGAGGGCGAATTCAAGCAGAATTCGATGAGCGCGTCCTTCCTACTGCCAATCCCTATGACCTCGACCGGCTCACTCCGGTCAATGCGCGCGCCGCCCGAGGTCGTCTCTGCTTCCACCCGGAGTCGCAAGGAGGGTTTCCTTCGCCGCGCGCTGGGGAAGTCGCGGCGAGCACGGACACCGTACCGAGAGGCGGGCCTACAAAGAGACGAAATGGAAATGGATAACGAGCTTCTCCGAGAGAGAGCCTCCATCTCCATGGACTCCAGCGGGATCAGTGTCTCTCCGTCGAACGAGGAGGCATTCGATATCCTTTGTCTGCTGTGTTCGGCCAGTACCCTCAAAACTCTGCCATAATTTTACTTTCAAAAAATAATATCTTTAAGTAAAAATTCTCAAAAAAATATTTAAAGAATAATATGATATTTTATATATAACGATTTTTAATAGGTTAATCGTGCTCTCCAAAATATAATTTAATTCGAGACGACAATAACTTATATCGCCAATGATAACCGGACAATAAGTAAACATGTGCATGTATCATGTCATTTTTTAAAATTTTTAATAAAATTATTTTACTGAATATATCATAGCTCTTTTACTTTACAATCTCCCTGAATTATCATATTTTTTAATATACAAATCCACTTTCTTTGTTGTTAAACCCCTCTTTATTTTCAAAATGCGTTTATAACGGCTCATTCACACTTAACTTTTTACAGTTCACTTAATCTTTTATACTTTAGATTATATAAAATGAGATAAATTATAAAATTAATTTATAAATAATTACCAAAGATGAGAGGACTTTTTTTGCTTATAATTATCCAGGGGCACGATGTGATGATAAATAAAAAGATATTTCGTAAATAACTGAGTCTCGATGAATAATTGACTAATATACGAAGTGTTACTAATATGAATTTGAGAGTTAATTCTTAACTAATAGTTAAATTCCTACTTTTCCATGAATATTTTCTTTTGCCCTAGTTACTGCTCAAGCTCTCTATTCACATAATCTAAGGACGGACTAGAAAAATACAGATAGATAAACATTATCATCTACTTTTACCATCATTCAACAACTAATAATATTGAAGGAGCAATGATAGACAACGTGAAACTTAACATAATTGACGTAATATTTTTTATGTACACGTCTGATTACCGTTTGGAAATCGTCGATGACCTTCGATCGCCGTCCCGAACCAAATTATATCCTAAGAGATACGATGAACCCGTCAAGAATAATTACAATTAAAGTGTCATATCATTAACGTTGAATTATTATTTTTCCCATATGGAGTGCCACTTTGGAAGTCACATGCTTCGTTAGATATTTAGTATAAAAAATACTTTAATAATTAAAAATTTTTAAATTTATTGGGTAAAAAATTAAAAGGACATAATTATGAGAATAGTTTTAAAAAATTAAAAGAACGCTTCATTATTTAAAAATAATAATTTAATTAAATTTTAAAAAAAATCTATATGAGTATTTTTATATAAAAAATTCTTTAACAACTTAAAATTATTGAAATTTAATCAAAATAGTTTCAATAAGATCGAAATTCAGCGTGAAAATATTATAGCAGTCAATAAATACTTGTCAGTTGTCACAACGCCATAATAATTAATTAATAATTGTTATAATAATTTCATAGTGAATTTGACTATGTTAATATAATTTTAATTGAATTTGACCGATTTTGAACTAAATTAATATCGAAAATTTTAATATAAAAGTATTCTAAGTATAGATTTCTTGAATAAATTGAATTACTTTTATTTATTTATTGGAAAAAAGTATCCTTCGTTCTAATAATTAGGAGCAACATGACAAATACATGAGCAATGATAGGGAAAATAAATATGAAAGAGTAAAAACCATAGTGAATGATATGACATGATGTGATATTTTATATGTACACGTCCGATTATCGCTTGAACACCATCGGCGCCCTTCGGCCACCGTCCCAAATCAAACTATACTCTGGGAGTCACGGTGAACCCGTCGGAGATCGTGCATGCAAAGTGTCACGTCATTCACTATGATTTTCACTCTCTTATTTTCACTCTCCCAATTATTATTCCAAATGAGCAATGATAGGGAGAGTGAAAACCATAGTGAATGATATGGCATGATGTGACATGACGTGACACTTTCCATGCACACGTCCGATTATCGCTTGAACACCATCATCGGCCTTTGGCCGCCGCCCCAAATCAAACTATACCCTGGGGGCATGGTGAACCCGTCAGAGATCGTGCATGCAAGGTGCCACGTCATTCACTATGGTTTTCACTCTCCCATTTTCACTCTCTCAATCATTATTCATTCCAAATACATAGAGCAATGATAGGGAGAGTGAAAATGGAAGAGTGAAAACCATAGTAAATGATGTGGTATGACGTTACACTTTACATGCACACGTCCGATTATCGCTTAGACACCATCGGTGGCCTTCGGCCGCCGCCCCGAATCAAACTATACCCTGGGGAGCACGGTGAAGATCGTGCATGCAATGTGCCACGTCATTCACTATAATTTTCACTCTCTCATTTTTACTCTCTCAATCATTATTCAAATACATAATGTACCCACTTCATCATTTATTTTATTAAGTGAATTAATTATGTTAATAATTAGGAGTAAAATAGCAAGAGTTTAATACAAGATTTAAATAATTTCAAAATACTAAAGATGGTATTTTAGACTTTAAAGAGTACAATAAATAAAAACTTACCTAAACAAAGATGAAAGTGCTTCAAGCAATGCTCATCACACACCAACATTGTCATAATATAAGAGAGAAAAATGATAAGATAGTGAAAATGAAGAGTGAAAAGCATAGTGAATAACGTGACACCTTACATGCAGCGATCTCCGACGAGTTCACCGTATCCCCAGATATAGTTTGATTCGGGACGGTGGTCGAAGGCCGCGATGGTGTCCAAACGATAATCGGCATGTGCATATAAAGTGTCACGTCATGCCACATCATTCACTATGCTTTTTACTCTCCCATTTTTATTCTCTCTATCATTCCTCTATAAGAGATTAGGCCAAGAATGACAAAGGTAGAGTCGAGTCAAAGAAGAGATTTTGTCGATGCCTAACCTCGCCTTGGCGAGCTTAGTCATCACCCCGAGCCAACCCGGCAACTAAATGGTGATTTGGAAAAGAGAGAGACTATCCGGTCGCATGGTTCGATTATTTTGACCAACTTATCTGGTTCGAAACAAACACCCAAGACAAGAATGTTACCTTCTTATACGTTTAAGATTGCTATCTGCATCTTTTTGTTAATATTGCACAATACTTATCTCGAATTCCTTGCTTTTTGTTTGTCGATCGAACGCCTCTCATCCCCGAACGATTAGCAGCAACGATGATTCTCTTCATCGATCTGAACGAAAGGATTGATTGATCATCACATTATATTCGCTCAAACTGAAACCAATTCCTCAAAATCGTGTATAAACCAAGAAATGTAAACAATGGTTAAAGGCTTGAAAACTTGACTAGGCAAGTTGGAGTAACTAGGAACTTTACAGCACAAGTTAAAATCCGAATCAGAAGAATCGAACGACAATTAACGCATTTATGAACTGCTATTCAAGATCATAAGAAGTTTTTTCCATCCGAAAACAGAGACCCACATGACATTTTTAGATTGGGCCTCTACCATGGTTGAATACTTTGTTCATGTTTACTTTCTCAGGCCAAGCTCTAGAACATAAAAAAGAGCATGATGCCTACTCGATAACTCTTGATTGAGTAGCATATAACCCATCACAGACGACAAATCAAGTGCTACAAAATTGTCCAAGTTCCACTATTTCATGAAAGAGTAAAGAAATCAATATTTTTGAATTTGTAACATCAATGAAACAGCAACTTTTCGATAATGTTCTGTAATGCTAAATAGATGCATGAATTACATAAGGAATTCAAAGAATGAACCCCAGAGAAGTAACATAAAAATTTCAATTTCTTTAAATGCAATGCAATGAAGAGATAAGACCTCAACAAAGAATAATTGTCGTGTGGCGCTAGGATTCTTTCCAAAATCAGATTCATGATCTCACATATTATTTGTCCCAGCAACGATATGTTTTAAATGGAAAGGTGAAAAGGAAAAGACAGGACACAGTTTAAAGTCAGTGAGGATGATGATGATGATAGGAGCCATGAATCTGCCAAGGGATCAAGAATGGCATGCTGCTGAGAAGGGAAATAACATTGCAAATATGATCTGTCTTGACATGACAGGAATATTCTGAGCTCAGTTAAGAAACAAAAGTAGAAGACTCACCATCCCAAATGGAAAACATCTCTCTCAAGCCATAGAATAAGATATTGCTCACCGTTTCCAGAAAAATCCTGCAAGTGGCCTCAGTGTACAATCATCTTTTGAAGCAAAGTCAAAAAAGTTGTGATCAAGTCTTTTTAGTTGCTCTATAGTTGTGTAAAATCAGTGTGTCAGTTTGCAAACAGTTTGATGATTGCTCCCTCCATGACAAATTTCAGTTTTCAATAGTGTTTCCACTGAGAAAAGAGTCCATATTATGTGGAGATAGAATTTCCAACATGATTCTTGCCCTACCACTTGATTCATTTACTGAATTTAGAATCTTAGTAAATGCTCGAACAAGAATCTTTCAGTTTTTCGAATCTAGATAAGTGTGAGGTAATGTAAATCTATGTCTAGATTATATGTGTCTTAGATAATTGAATACTAATTCAAAGGGAAATAAGAAGCAAACTTTTCTTCTGAGGTTCAACAGATTAGAGACTATTTCCATGAAAATTTCAACATGAGGAGAAAAAAATATTTCAGTAGAGATAACAAAAAGATGTGCTCACAATACATACAAAAAGGATTGGAGGAATAAGTCATCAAAGAAAGAGAAAATGACATCCGTAGAAGAATGAGATAATAAATCAATCATGGGTCTATCTACATGTCCCAATCACCCTTTAACTTTTATCTTATCTTGGTCCTCCTGGCCCTGTGAAAATTAGTTTTGACATGAAAGCAAACCAAGTCAAACATTGCGCATACCACATGGAAGTATCGAGAGAATAGATAGCAAGGACTTGAAGGAAGAAAAGGAAAGTTAAGAGGAAAAGAAACCAACTTCTTTCCTCATGTTTGTTTGAAGATATTCTCTTAATTAATTAGGGGAATGAGAAAACAGAATTGTTAAAAAAATTTATCAAAATGCCAGTGATTCGTCAGCAAGATCAATCTTTAATCAATCAACAATACCAACTATTTTTTGCCAAATTTTGGTAGGACGAAATATCTTAAGGATTTAGTTGGTGTGGTTCATTTACGACCGTGAGGAAAAATGACACAGCTTGAGCATTTTCACCTAGGTTTGGAGGTATGGATTGTGATGGTGCCCCCAAGAAGCATGTGGAGGTTAGAGTACCTAGGTGAGAAAAGTTTATTTCTTGAAGACAGATTGCGGTGTCCGAAGGGCATGCGGTGAGAGTTTGCTTGTATTTCTCTTTCAGTTTTAGAGAATTTAGGGAGACAGTTATTTACACAGTGCAGCCAACGAGCTGTCCACTTTTCTCTGTGCTTCTTCTGTTAATATCATATAGCCATTGATTTACTCCATGGATGTAGGATTAAGTTGAATCATAATTCTCATGTGAGGTTCTATTCTCGATGGCAAGCAAGGTGTTTGTTGAGATTGAAGCGACGGTATCTAGGGCTTTGTAATAGGTGGATCAATTGACATAAAAGATAAATATGTTCAGAGCATAAAAACAAGTTTAGAAAATACCGACTCTTTTTAAGATTCTCAGCGAGAGAGTTGATTACTTTTACAGGCAATTAAGGATAGAAAATTTATTAATACAGTAGAATATGCAAGTATTTGAAAATTAGAAAAACTATCATATAAGAGTTAGGCTACCTAAAAATAAGTGTTACATGCTGAGTTATATCATTAACTAGATCCATCTCAAGTAAAAGCATGAAGTTCTAAAGAAGGGTATGAAGTCTTTGCAAACTTGTGTATGAGCTAGCTAAGATTAAAGAGAAAATATAATCTTCAAAAAGGCAAGTCCGCTGCCTTAGCAGCTCCTTAGAGTCGGTCACACGGATATGGAGGGAGATAAATTCAGGTACACAGGCGGAAGGCGCATGGTGGAGAAGCACCAGGTCATCAATTCCCGAGAATCGCCCCTTGACAATTACCCCAGAACTTCCATGCACCCACCGTCTGTGATACGACCTGGGGACGAAAATGTCTTCAAAGCTTTGATTAGACTTTGATCTCTTCAATGAATGATCAGATCTTTATTATCAATAATAAAATCATTGATCATATTGTTTACTTGTATAACAACAACCAAGTTTTATCCCATTAGGTGAGGCAGGCTATATAGATCCTTTTATTTCATTGGATTCTTTCTAAACAAGTCTTTTTTGGTCTTCCTGTACGTTTGATTTGCATATAAAAATATTTTATTTTATCTAATTATTATTCAATTACTATAAATTTAATTGATGTAACACGGATGGCAAAACATGATCTTCACCTAAAGGAGTAAATTCTCGCATAGAGAAGGAAAGTGAAAAATCTAATTAAAATATAAGACTTTAAACTCCTTTTATAAATTTAATTCAATAGTAAATAGGAAATAAAATTTATAAATAAGAAAATATGATAATTTAGTAGGTATTTTATAATTAATTCCCTATTAATTATTTAAATAAAAAATACTAATTACCAAATAACAAAAATCAAATCTCTAATTACTGCAGGCGCTTTATTTTTTTAAAATAATTTTCAATTTATTTCCTTTATTGGCGAGGTGCCAATTTGAGATATCATGGATTTCTTTTTTTCAATTGTTGCCTATTATTATAATTTATTTCCTTCTTTGTATTAATTGTTAACATTATATCAAATTAAGATGAAGAAGGTAAATAAATTTTAGTTATATTTTCTGATTTTTTTAAAAAACTTTTCTTACTTGATCTACCTAATCTTTATTGATTCGATATTGTAACGCCTAAGTTTTTGGAATATCTCTTATGGATAGCAATACCAATTTTAGCAACCATCACAATGGGCTGAGTTGTATATTTTAAGCACATTGATATCAATCTGCTTAGCATGGTCAATGAGATTGATTTTAGAGGCGATTTATAGATAGTGTTTATTCCAATAAATAATGATGGATTGGCCTTAATCACAGCATTTTCCAATATTTCAATCCTTCTTTTTTCTCCAAATAAACAAAATTTAGAGTTTCTTCCTTCTTCCCCTTTCAGCTTTCCACCCAAATAAGCATAATGGAAGTATTGTTGGCAAGTTTTAGCTTCTGGAATTGTTACAGCCCATTCACACGTAACTACTTGTTCAATAATGATTCCAACACAACTCTATAAAAAACAAGGTGTACGCTTGAACAATTGCACGGCAGTTTTAATAAACTACTATTCCATGATAGATTTTATAAAAAGTCTCATATTGGTCCCAATTAGTTTTAGGCAGTATATACCTGGAAATCCAAATGTCTTGTATGAATCCTAAACTCTTCCCCTATACAACTTTTTGATTGAATCAAATCCAACCTTCCCCTTTATCAAAATATGTTAGATACATTGTCATATGTTTTAAAGAAAGTGAAGAACTCAGTGCAGTGCATGGATGAGAAAAGAAATACCTCCCCTCCATTTCCACATCCCCATTCGCTCCCTTTTTCGTTCTCTCCATGTTTCCAAACAAATAGTACTCGAGATTTTGAGACCATTTCTCCAATGATTACTTGTTGAACCGTTGCAGAAGAATTCTGATACAAGATATATCATCCTATGCCCTCACCTTATCCCAATTAATCTGATATTGATATGACAAATGAAGCATATCCTTCTATTCCAGCCAGCTATGGCCTATGGTGGACGAGTCACCACACTCAGTTTAGTATATAAAATTTATATTACATTCCCCCCTTACCATATCATTTTCATTTTCACAAATTCCCTTGTTTTGTCAAGTGAATTGCCATTTTCTTAGCATCTCTCTCTATCCTCCCTCAGATCTTTCACTTTATATAAAGATCACCCAATCGTCCAGATTTCTAACCATCACCATTCAGTGAGGATAGTGTGAAACTATATGAAAATTAACCGTGATGCAATACTCCAAAGCCTTGTCTGACCCTCCCCTCAATGAAAGGTATGGAGCTTTCCTCTCCAACTCCTCTATCCTTCAATGCTCAAAAGTCATGGAGGAGTGTGAGCTCCCACTGATCGACATAAGCACGTTGAGGATGACAGATGATGAAGAAGAGAGGCAGCCTTGTGCTTCGGCCATTGCAAAGGCAGCAACTGAATGGGGCTTCTTCATGGTGATAAACCATGGGATCAGCTCTGCGCTACTTGAGGAGATGAGGAAGGAGCAGCAGAGATTGTTCGCCAAGCCATTTGAAGAGAAGAGCTCCAAGATCCTAAAAGGAACCTATAGTTGGGGAAACCCCATGGCAACATCTCTCACTCAACTCCCATGGTCGGAGAATTTCCTCGTACCTCTCAAAATGTTTATTGAAGACCAAGAATGGTGCGGCTTGGAGTTCAGTTCTCTTAGGTATGCATTCCTGAATCCACCTAAATGTCAAAAATGCTTACCATCAACCTATTGCACCATGAAACATTATCTTCATCTTTTCTTTTCATGATCTGTTGTTTGTGTTAGACATTTTCATCTTTTCTTTAGAAAATGAGAAAACATAATCAGAGTTATGGTAACACTCATTTGACAACAATGATGATTAGCCAGTAATGTTTATCATTTGCTTCCAAAGTTAGAATAATTGCCCCCCAAAAAAATCAATGACAAAATAACTCTAGTGTACGATCAATATGATCAAACTATGAGAAATCATAATACCGAAAGATAGTAACATATAACTTATTTCAGGGAGACAATGGAAAAGCTGGGGAGTGCAATGACAGACCTTGCTCACCTGCTTACAAGAGTTCTAGCTGAGAACTTGGGGGTTCCTGGGGATTTTATTGCCGAGAAATGCCATATGAGCACAAACTATTTCCGCCTGAACCATTATCCTCCGTGCCCTCATTCACAGGGTACCTTTGGCCTATTGCCTCATACAGACAGTGACTTCCTCACCATCCTCAGTCAAGATCAGGTTGGAGGCCTCCAATTGCGGAAGGATTCTAGTTGGTACGCTGTGAAGCCTAAACAAGATGCTCTTATAGTCAACATCGGTGATCTCTTTCAGGTATCTTCTGTACAAAAAATATTGGCATCCCATTCCTTTTAAAGGCAGCACTTTCAAGTTTCAATTCACTTCATTGATTGGCATTCTTTGAGATACCTTTTCTGAGGTGGTAGGGAACAACATAGTCAATAATTGCACCAATATTCCGCAAGCATGGTTAATTACATCAGTTCAATAGTAGTTCCATCCACACATGCATAGAATTAACCACAGAACAGCCACCTTTTATTTTACTAAATTGATGCTGATGAGAATCTACCCTTCAACTTTATGTTGATTAATCTGTTTCATTCCAGGCATGGAGCAATGATTTCTACAAGAGTGTAGAGCATAAGGTGATGAGCAATTCTGAGGCGGATAGATACTCAGTTGCCTATTTCCTTTGCCCATCAATGGATTCCATAATAGGGAGCTACAGTGAGCCTTCCCTCTACAAGCGGTTCACTTTTTGTGACTTCAAGAAACAAGTGGAGGAGGACACAAGAAGAACGGGAAATAAAGTGGGTCTTCCAATGTTCCGCTTATAGTTTGAATTTCAAGTAACCTGCAGCATATTGGGAAAAATCTAAGAAGCTACTAGATATTGACACAAATAAAGTGGGACAGTTGTAGGCATCATGCCAAAAGAAATAGTTCTATGAAAACAAAATTGACATGTTAAAGAACCTCACACACTAAAACTGCCCATTTTTATCATGCATGATGGGGGAAAAAACTCCAAATCTGTCTTTTACCGGAAAAGGTGTATGCTGGTGCAAGTTGGATAATATAACTAAATAACATCTGTGAGGTTAAGAAAATTGTTGGTTTCCTGTCACAGACAATCAAGTATAAACATTTTATATTAGTACTGATCTGTATCTCACACTCCATTATAGTAAAGGAGGATACAAGGGCTAGATATAAAAAGGTCTGGCTTCCAAACATATAAAAAGGAACCAAACAAAGGTTAAATAAAAGAAGATGCAATAGTATCAAAATAGAACCAAAATGATTTCATGAAGAAAGCGAGGGACAACTTGATAGATAGAAAGATATCCAAGATACTTGGAAGTCAAAATCAGCAGCTTTCCTTTAGATTCAGCTCACCATAGGACAATAATGCAGCTGGTACGTCAATGACTTAGCAAAATTCACCATGCAATTTGCCACGCACTCATTGCCACGAATCCTAATGTCTAATGTGCATCTTTGTAACAAACAAACTAGGTTGGAAGTATGAAAGGGAAAAAGAAATGTGGTAATAATCAGATGCATAGCTTAGTATTTCTGGAGTGAAATGGAAGTAAGCATGAAGACTCATTTTCCTTCCATGAACACCAAATAATGTCGAATTTTCTCAAATACATAGTAACAGTAAGCAAAACAAGTGCAGAGACAAACTCATCCATTAGCGAATGAGATAGCGTCAGTTCAGCCATACCAAAAAAACAAAAAAAACTTGGTAATCAAACGATACCTATATGGATAATGGAAGCCACCAATGATGCTGTTGTGGAATAATAAGCCCTAGAAAAGCTGCAATTCATACCACCGCGATACTTAAAAGTATCACAGGTTTGCCCGATTCGTCCATTATTGAAACCCTTGAATCTGCAGGCATCCCAAGCGACGAAGACTCCCTCGATGGCATCGCTCGATTGTACGGCGGAACTCGGAGGCAAGCGGCGTTGTGGGTTGCGTCGAACAGCTATTAGCTTTTAATTTATAATATAAAAATGTAATTTTTGTTGCTTAAAATAATTTTTTTTTTACTGATATTGGTAAGGGGGAAAGGATTGGCTATGGAGAAAAAATTCTGAAAAATAAAATTAAGATAATATTAATATGTATGGTCAATAAATGCCATAATTAAACAAACTATTATCAAACTCAATAATAATCTATCTTATTTAAGAGATAAAAAACTTAATTATTATTGTTATAATAGTATCAATATAATTGTTTTGATGGTGATTTAAAATAAAATAATTTAACTTGTGCCAGATTCACCCTTTTATTTTATCAAAATCCATTTTCAAATTTGATAATTATCAAATCCCATACCTAATTTTAGAGTTAGTAAGGACATATCTTGTTCTTAAAAATTAACGTACAATCACAATATATTTTTTTTATAATTCATATGTCTAAATTTTATGATTTAACTAATCTTCCACTAATCTGATCGACTCTCTCCCTACACAATATTTTCATTGATTAAGGAGTAAATAAAAAATGCAAATAAATCTTAGCGGACGTCTAGCATAATAAGTAATTAAAACTTCTCATGTGTCGAAATTTAAATATTTATTGCATAGGCAATCCATCCAATCACTTACCATCACACCTTAAAAAACCCTATAAATCTAATATTAGTTTCATATTATTTTATTAGTTGACATCAATTATCTAACTTATGTCAACTAATCCTAGGACGATCGATTCAGTCCCATAAAAATTTTTCATCTGTCATCGGGATAAATTGGGAAGGACTTGTAATGACAATCCATCACCTAAATACTTTTAGATTAATTATTTATTAAAAAAATTTATCTTATAATACGTCGAAATTAAAATTTCATCATTAAATATCTAAAAAATTAAGGACTCATGTCGCTGCACTATTGTCAGAGCTAATTTCGTATTGTTATTGAATATAGAAATTGATGAAAGTGTTAAAATAGTAACATAAATGATGTGATCGTATTCTTATAAATGTCTTTGGACTATGATGACACATATAGTCTCCTAAATATTCACAGGTTGATTCTTAACTGTCATACATATTGATAAATGATTAAAAAAAATTATGAGAAAGAAATGATCATCTTAGAATTAGTCAATCAGGAGGATTGGAAACTTGATGATAGCTAAAAATTAAAAAAAATAAAATAATAATATTAACGCCTCCGAAGACACATGACATGGTAAGAGTATGATTCTCATACAATTCAAATCCCAACTACGTATTTCGAACGCCGGTAAAATTGGAACTACCGGCGCTGAGTGTCACGTTATCCGATAGTTGATATGTGAGATTAAGAGAGTATTTGGAAAACTTTTACTTTTTAAAAAGTGATTCTTGTAGAGATTATCTTAAAGTCAGTTAGAAACTAAAGCATGGAGTGTTTGAAAATAAAAGCTAAAAGTTGATACAAGGTAAAGTTTGAGTGTTTGGTGAATAATTACTTCCAAGCTTAATTTTTAATTAAATCACAACAATATCCTTAAACTATATAAATTATTATTTTTAATTATCTAAATATAGTAATATACAACATCAATAATATTTTATATATTTATTATTATATTTTGAATAATATATCAAAATTATTTTTTTTAATAATATATATGTTTAAAAAATATATAATTAATAAAAATATAAATATAAAAAAATGACAAAATTTATATAAATTTATAAAAATTTATTTAAAAAATTATGAATATATAAATTATATGAAAATATAAAATTTTATTTAAAACTATAGTGACAATTATATAAAATGATAAATTATTAAGGATATAAATGTCTACTTTTAATTCTAGACCATAAGCAAAAAAGCAAAAGTAGAAAAAACATCAAATTCTTGCTTCCAGCTTTTGACTAAAAGTTATAGAAGTTAAAGCAGAATCTGGTATTTACAAACACTCAAAAGTGCTTTTATATAGTTAGAATCTAAAAAACAGCTAGCAGAAATTCTTCCAAACACTCCCTAAATCATCCATCTTCAAAATTAATCAGACCGAAAACTTAGATATCTAGATTCAAAGCCGAGGCGATGGCAATCGGCGCCCACCAAAGTGAACACATATTGCGCCCCCAATATAAAATTCTTAGCTCTATACCGGCCTGAATTAAATAAAAATAATAATAACATTATTAATATAAACCTATTATAATTATTCACAGTGACTCTCGTGAGGCTCGTGAACTTATCCGTTCTACCGTAAAAACGGCTTCACCGTCGCTCTTTTAGGGAGTGTTTGGGAGAGCTTCTGCTAGCTGTTTTTTAGATTCTAGCTACATAGAAGCACTTTTGAGTGTTTGTGAATACCAGATTCTGCTTTAACTTCTATAACTTTTAGCCAAAAGCTGGAAGCAAGAATTTGATGCTTTTTTCTGCTTCTGCTTTTTTGTTTATGATCTAGAATTAAAAGTAGACATTTATACCCTTAATAATTTATCATTTTACATAATTGCCATCATAATTTTAAATAAAATTTTATATTTTCATATAATTTATATATTCATAATTTTTTTATAAATTTTTATAAATTTTGTCATTCTTTTATATTTATATTTTTATTAATTATATATTTTTTAAACATATATATTATTAAAAAATTAATTTTGATATAATATTCAAAATATAATAATAAATATATAAAACATTATTGGTGGTGTATCAAAATTATATTTAGATAATTAAAAAAAATAATTTATATAGTTTAAGGATATTGTTGTCATTTAACTAAAAATTAAACTTGGAAGCAATTATTCACCAAACACTCAAACTTTATTTTGTATCAGCTTTTAGCTTCTATTTCCAAACACTCCATACTTTAGCTTCTCACTGACTTCAAGATAATCTCTACAAGAATCACTTTTCAAGAAGCAAAAGTTTTCCCAAACACTCCCTTAACCTAACGCGATGTTTGTTGCTGGAAAGCAACGACTCGACGAGCGATCAAACATCCCTTGGAAGGCAATCAGCAGGGCTAGTGATTACGAATCCGGACCGGGGGATCGGACCGGTCATTATCATCAATCACGATGCCTTCGTCACTTCGACCATCCAATCGATCGACAGTTCCCGGTTTAGCGGCCACTGTTCGTTCCCAGGCCACCCTACCTAAAAGAATCTCAGTGGCCTCCACCACTCAGAGCCTACGCAGCTCTCAAGTAGACATCAGTGAACTTTTTCTCCACTGCACGAGTTCAGCCGAGAAATCTCCTATAAAGAGAATAATAGATCGACGAAGAGGCTTGCCATACCTGTGTCATGGACGGCGCCATCGAAGCGATGAGCAGTGAGTACGAGGAGTTTGTGGCGGCGGCTGCGGAGGTGGTTGAGAGCTCCGGCGGTCGGCCTGGTAGGGCACTTGAGGAATTGAAGCAGAGATGGCAGATGTTCATGGCCGCATGCGACGAGGC
Organism: Boesenbergia rotunda; assembly: GCA_024364735.1. Classification (NCBI taxonomy): domain Eukaryota; kingdom Viridiplantae; phylum Streptophyta; class Magnoliopsida; order Zingiberales; family Zingiberaceae; genus Boesenbergia; species Boesenbergia rotunda. The sequence continues at coordinate 160,578 of JAGFNQ010006517.1, forward strand.
AGAGGAAGTGGTGGAGTTGGCGAGGAGGAGGATCACGGCCGAGCATGTGATGGACGTGGCTTCAGGGATGGCACCGGGAGGACCAGCAGCGACGCCATTGCCGCCCATCAGTGTGCCCCGCTTGGAACGGGCGGTCCAAGCAGTTAACTCTCTCGCTGTGGATCTCCGACAAGGCGGCTCACCGTCGGCGGCTCACAAGGTGGCTTGAGCTACACCTGCTTTTTACTGCTCAGTTGTACCAAATAAAGTGTGAATGTGAAATTCGATATAAGCAGCTACTTGAAGTAGATCAGAGTCTGGATATTGAAAGTATGCATTTGATTTGCTTTTACAGAACATCAAGATGAATAAACTAATACCTTACCAAAGCCTGAAGTCATAAGTGACAACAGGTTGCAGAATCATTCTGGTTACAAAATATTGAACACTTGTACAGATAGGTCGAAGCAAAAATGTGTTACTGCATTAGCAATGTTAGATGTCTATTTCACAACATTTGGCAACAGGTAGCACAATCTAATCTAGAGGAAACTAGTAGTCATAGACTCATTTAAGTCTAAAAAATTATCATGAATTTGAATAGTTAAGTATACAGTGTTAACAACATGTCAAACTTGCTGAATCTAAAACAAACTAAAGCAGCAACAAAACTGGAGAGAATTACCAAAATGATAAGTTTGTGGCTCAATGCGTTCTTGAAGCAATGCAATCATATGGAATCAGGAACCACAAGACCTGCAAATACATAAACTACAAGCAGTTGCATGTGAAATTTTGTAACTATGTAGCCAATGTGCAGAGTGTATAACACTTCTTGCATCATGAGTCATATAACATGTAACCATATTCTTAGATTAGAGCAGCAAAGGAAGGCAAGCAGAAGTTCAATTGCACAGAAGAGCTGGATGATCAAAAGTTAAAGCATTGAATCAATAATAAAACACAAGTTACACAGCCCCAATATAATTCAAGTTTCTTGATAGCACAGCAGGCACCACAGACAAATGCAGCAACCAAACCAAAAGAAGATGCCTCACTATTCACTACACTAACTTCATGAATCTGATATTATTCGCGACCATTAATGAACTCAAAACACTTCATAAGGAAAATCCTTCTTCAATTTTCCTCCAAGCATCTTTAGCATTGATCTTAGTAACCCCCCTCCCCATTCTTGCAATAATGTCCCTTGCCTCATCTAGCTGTGAACTCTTGATCAATCCATCAACCAAGTCTTTTACCACATCAAATGGAGGTGGCCATTTCGTGTCCAAACACTGCTTGCAAATCTCGACAGCCTTCTGAAACTCTCCTTTCTTGACAAAACCATTCAGTAGAGTAATATATGTGTCAAAATCAGGTGACACACCAGTACCATCAGGCCTTTTCATACCTTTCATTCTCTCATATACCTTCGTAGCGGAATCTACATTCCCTTCTTTGCAAAACCCATCAATCAAGGTATTGAAGCATGTTCTGTTTGGATAGACTCCATCTGATTGCATCACATCCAATAATTCTTCAGCCTGAGAGCTATTGCCTTTTGCACATAATGCTGCAATCCTACAATTATAGGTGCTGACAGATTGGCGAATTTTTTTCTTGCCAATCTCCTCAAGCACTTTTTCAAATCCAGAATCGTCTCTCATCTTAAGACATCCGTCCAAAACGGTGTTATAGCAGACGATGTCAGGCTCGAGTTCTTTTGCAGGCATTTCATCAAGCAATGCAAACGCCTCATCAACCTTATCGCTAGAACAGAGGGCTTTGAGGAGAACATTGTAAGACCCAATGCCTGGGACGATGCTGTAGTCTTTGGCACATCGGTCGATGGCCTCCTGAATGCGATCAAACTGACGATTCTGCAGAAACGCCGACAACAGGGCGCAGAACGAGTGCTCAGAACGCCGGCAGCCGAGGCTAGGCATGGCCTCGAAAATGCGCACGGAGTGGTCGAGCATTCCAGCGACCGAGTAGAGGGTGATAATACTGATCCAGAAGCCCTCCGACTTGATGTTGGAGTCGGACTTGGCGCCCTCGAGGATGCGCTCGACGAGGTCAGGGCGACCGCAGCGAGCGAGCTTCTTGACCGAAAAAATATAAATTGGGCGATCGCGTGAGAAGGAGGGGTGGTGTGCCGCCGACTCGAACAGGGTAACGAGGCGGTCGGGGTCAGACTCGGATCGGATGGCGGACTTTGCAGCGGCAATAGGATCGCCGTCTTTGTCGTCGTCTGGAGAGGAGGAGGACTTTGCAGCGGCAATAGGATCGCCGTCTTTGTCGTCGTTTGGAGAGGAGGAGGAGGTCTTTGCAGCGGCAATAGGAAGGCCGTCTTTGTCGTCGTCTGGAGAGGAGGAGGAGGACTTTGCAGCGGCAATAGGATCGCCGTCTTTGTCGTCGTCTGGAGAGGAGGAGGAGGTCTTTGCAGCGGCAATAGGATCGCCGTCTTTGTCGTCGTCTGGAGAGGAGGAGGAGTTGGTATAGGTGGAGGCGGCTTCAGAGGAGAAAGTGGAGAGCTGGAGGTGAAGAAAGGGGATCGTTAGGGTTCGGCATAGCGCCGCAGGAGCTGGCGAAGTCCTCACAGCGTCAGTGGGGGAGAAGCACAAGGCGGCGCTGGCGGAGGAAGTGGAGAGCTGGCGGCGAAGAAAGGGGCCTGTTAGGGTTCGACGCAGCGCCGCTACAGCCCGAGCAACACGGAAAGGTCTCATAGTGTGTGATGCGGAGAACGTCGATTGAGGCTGCAAGATTTTATACACTGCACTTCAAGAAGTTTTTCGTAATTTTGACTCGCTGCTGACTTGCTCTCCCGATCTATTAAACCCTAAACCTTAAATCTTAACTCTTAAATCACCGTTCACGTTGATTGAGAGATTGTGTTTCTAAATCGTCTGTCACGAATATTTTCTGATTTATCCTGATGACCGATAAAAAATTTTTATGAGACCGAACCAGTCGCTCAAGGTTCGACGTTACCCAACCTAGTTAATCATTTTCTTTATACTCCGGGGGCTATGGTGCAGTGGAAAGACAATTAATTGTCATCTCAGATATCCATGATTCTGATCCCTAGCTACAACATATTTTATAAAAAATTTTCCTCTATATGGGGCGCGAAACATGAGACGTTGAGCTTTTGAACCGTCCACCGTGAGTACTTTTGATTTTTCCTAGCGGCCAATGAAAAATTTTGATGAGACTAAGCCAATCATTCGAAATTCGACATTACCCAATCTCGTTAATCTTGCTCGAGAATTCATCGATGACACTAACTCCTTACCAACCTATGCAACCAAAAATTGAAGCATTAAGAGTGTGCTAAGGACTTGTGCTACGCATTAGACAAGAGGGTCTTCATACAAGTATCGATAATACAAGGGTTACAAGCTTTAGATATATTGAGTACGTCGATCTCCTGAGAGTACTAGAAAATAAAAAAAAAATGTCCTTGTCGTCTATCCCCTTATTTGAAATTATCGACCGATGGAGATGCATTACATGGAACAACTTGCCTTAAGCTGCTACTATCTATGAGTCGTCAAAAGATGTTCACTGAGGTGGAAAGCTAGTCCTTGTTGTTTAAAGGTTATGAGCGAAATTATAAATTATGTCATAATTTTATCTTTAGAACACTATTTCTTCCCAAAAAAAAACTTTTATATCATCCATTATAGAATATATAAATTACTTAGTCTACCACTTACAAAGAAATCCACAAAAGATTTTCATTCACAATAAAATTTTCATCTCTAATATCAGAAGCAATAAATCAACATCCAATGCATAGTAGAGATCCTTATTGGTTGCTTATTAAGAATTAACACAAACCTTCCAGCTTGTTGAATATCTCCTCGTCAATTTTACATCCAAATCCAAAATATCGCTCACATAAGACATTGTAAACCTTCTTCATCGCTTCGTCCTTGCTAAATCAAAAGAAAAAAAGAGAGTGAATATAGATAATATAGTTAAATTGTCAACTATAATACTCCTAAAAAAATACAAAGATAACTCACTTAAAATGTCTTCGCAATGTACTTTTAATAACAAAATCATCAATAATAGTATCATATTCAATGTTTTCTAAAATATTCTTTTCAATGTATAAAATTACTAATTTATTTAGTCCATCTTGAGTCATTGCGGTTCGTAAATAAGATTTTATTAATTTTAATTTTGAAAAATTTCTTTCGGCGGATGCAACTGTCACAAGTATTATCAATAATATCTTATAAACAATCATCATATTTGAAAATATATCCATTATTTAAAAAAAACTCTAATATTTGAATGGAAGATCATTTTTTATTTGTTTCATAAGATTCACTTGGTAACATGACATGCAAAACTTATAGTTCTGAAAATATATATTTTGCATCAATATCAAAAGTGTCACCATTTCTTAAAGTAGTTTCAAGATTTACACAAGAACTCATTAATTTATCATCATCCAATGAAACTAATTTTACAACAGCATACAAGAACCCAAATATAGATTCAAAATATTATAACAGTTCAAACCTACTCTTCAATTACCCAAGTGCAATATCGACCACTAAGATAAAATAATCTATTCGAAAAGATCCTTCTAGTGATTGATTTTCCCTTTCAGTGTTAGCAATCTCATCAAAATATTTCTTCCTATAAATTTTACGTTTTATAGGAAATACATGCTCAATTTCCATATCAGATGTTATTTTATTTGCATCAACCATAGCAGGAGCAAAACCATTTTCTCTATATTTTTCAAAAAGGAAACAAGACCAGATAATTATTTTACAGTAACATCAAGATGTATATCCTTTAACTGTATTTTTTTTCTAATTAAATTAATTTTATGCGAAATATTATGCCAAATAATAAGGCTTAATATAAATTCAAAATATGAAAGTTCACTGGATGTTAAAGTTTCAACATCTCTACTTAATTTGTCGTCTTCACTTATTTCTGCTGATTTAAACCAAACTTCTCTGATTTGAGAAGCTTGAGATAATATTGCTTTGATTATTTCAATATGACTTTCCCATTTCATAGTTGATAATGATTTTAAAGTTAATCCATCAAGATATTTAAGTAAAACATTCTATCTTTTTGTTAAATTAGAGAACACGGTGTATATATATTCACATGCTCCAAAAAATGATTTTGCTTTAGCACAGGAATTTACCATGTCACAAACAACTAAGTTAAGAGAATGAAAACCGCATAAAATGTAAAATACTTAGGATTAATGTCAAGCAATCTTCTTTGCACACCTTGATTTTTGTCTTTCATATTATATCCATTATCATAACCTTGCCCTCTCATATTATCAATATCAAGTTCTTAAAGATTATAAAACAACTTACAATTCATTGAAAAGACCCAAACTAGTTATATTTTCTATATTTATAAATTCTAAAAAGTACTCTTTTATTTTAATTGAACTCTTTGAAACATCTACGCATCTTAATATGAGAGTCATTTATTCTTTGTAACTTGCATCTGGTGTACAATCGAGAATTATTGAAAAATATTTTGCCTCTTTTATTTTTTTTAATTATTGCATTCTTGACTTTGGACGCTAAAATAGATATTAACTCATATTAAATTTTATGATTAAGATAATGAATCTTTTTATCTTGAATGAGTCTAAAATGCTATTGCATTATTGGATCAAAATCTACAATCGCTCAAGTAGACCCAAAAAATTACCATTACCATCTTCATACATTTTGTCATGTATACCACGAAATGTCAAATTATGTATAGTAAGACATTTGACGATAACAACAACTATTCTTAGCATATCATGTTTCTAATATTTTGTGTCTTTTTTAATTTGTTCTTGTATTTCCTTATCAATTATTAATGTTTTCTTTAATCTCATTTGTAATTCAACAAAAGCTCTCAGTTTAGTGAGGTGTTCAACACTATTTTCAAGTTGTTTAAGTTTATCACATAAATGTTTCCAGTCATTAACTCATTCTCTTGCTAAATTACTTTTGTTGTGCATTACTTTAAACAACTTATAATAAATACAAAATACTTTGTCCAACTCTTTCGAGTATATTAACCATTTTTATCACGAGTCTCACCATTTGGTAATATTTGAACATAATAAGTATGAGAAAAGTATCGAGATTCTTTATCTAAAGAAAACTTAAGAATATCTTCTCTGTAAGAACCTCTTTCCATAAGTAAATTTCTCATTTTTGTATCAAGGTAATCCCAAATTCTTGGATCAAATATATTTAAATCATATCCAGGTGTCAAACATTGATATTCATTTGTACGCTTATCATCACAACAATTATCAATATCTTTAGTTTTGTCAATTCCTGTTTCATCCAGATCATTAAAATCTTTATTTTCTTCGTTCTCATTTTCTATCAATTTTTCATTTTCATCACTCTTATTTCTCACAAATTCTTCATTTTCATCATTCTTGTTTTCAACAAAATTCTCATTTACATTTGATTCATTAGTTAAAATATGAACTAAGCTTCCGTTGTGTTATGTGATTCTTTACTAAAATATTTATTCAATAAACCTCTTAAGCTTTACGGTATCTCTTCTTCTTTTTTTCTTTTGTCTTTTTAAATATCCAAAGAGATGTTTTATGATGATAGATAATTATGAATAATAAATAATAAATAAAGAATAATAAAATCTGATATAGTAAATTTTTTTTTGATTCGGAATTCACTTATATAAGACCTTACATAAATATACTGCAAGTTTATAAAAAAATACAACAAATAAGAAACCATTTAAGCAGCTTAATCTAATTGGCTAAGCTATATGAACTTAATTAATCTACTTATTTCATTTACAAGCCAAAAGAATTCATCTGAACAGAATAAACAACCAGAAGCCAAGACTTTTTAGAGCAAAACAATAAGAAAATTCTTGTATCCCTCAAACAAAAATCATAATATGAAAAAAAAAATTCAACAAATACTTGCTTGAGAGGGCTTGTCTCGCCGTCACTAGGGAAGAATCAAATTGGGAAGTCATTGGTGTCAGAAGTGTTACAAATTGAAAAAGTCATTAGTGTCAGAAGTGTTTTTGCAAGCATAAGATGACTAGCATTGCTTACACATGGAGGGAGAAGCGTGCTCAAAAACATGCTACCAACGTTGTGCTTAATTACAGATGGAACAATGTTATAGGCAACATAAATTACAAAAGATGCTACTGCATAAAAAAACTCAATAATTGAGCACCATGTTGTCCAATAATTCAGTACCCTATGGGTTCTCCATGTCCTTACTAAAAAAATTGAATTAAATCAATAATAAAGTTCCTAAAGTAATAGCTTTGGCAAATGAAATCCATAGGAAAAGTAATAACTTTGGCAAATGAAATCCACAGGAAATCTCAAGAAGTATATAAAAGAAAGAAGTCTTTAACTTTGAACAAAAAAACAAGTCAAAGTAAACATCAATTTATAGGCTAATCACAAGAACACAAATCACAAAAATTGAGAGAAATAACATCAAAGTAATAAACAGAAATGAAGAAATTCTTCCAAGAATAAACAAATAGGAAAATCACAAATATCAATTGACAAAAATTGAGAGATACAAAAATGAAAGAACTGTGAAGATAAGGAAGACGAACCACAAACTTCAAAGAGGAACCCCGATCGATATGGCAACAATATTAGCAAGATAGCAAGCAAGATCACCCTCTTATTTGTCTCGGCGACGGTAGCCCTCTCGTAGTCGTCAATCCAAGGGAGGGAAGGCGCGGTGAGGGCTTTGGCGAGGAAAATCGCAAGGGCGAGGGCGAAAGTCAAGAGAAGGCTAAGGCTTCGACGACTCGACAAGGGCTTCGGAGAAAAATAAAATGTGATTATATAGCCAAGGGTCGGCTCTGCTGGTGTGCTAGACACTGCAGTTGTAGAAACCGGAGCTCACAAGCCGTAAACGGGGAGGTTAACTGGGGTGCCTACTGCTGGAATGAGAGGACCGGCGACAGATTGATGGGTGGTTGCTCCATACACATTCGCGGCCAGCCTGATGGCTGAGAAGATCGTTTGATGGGCTCCATTGTATTTGTAGCCGACCCGCTAACATGACCGACGATTGCCTATTGAGAGCTGATACATATCCCTTGCCAACGCTTGTAACGTCTTGAAGGTACTTCAGCGCTCCTTATTCATCGAGTTCAGCCGAATGAAGTATTTCTGTGCGGGGCTTGCGACATGTGTTGGTGTGCTTGATATTACAAAGTTCCGGGAAATGCTCCTCCAATCACCCTTCCCATATTCATCGAGTCAAAGGAAAAACAATCTGTAGAAGATTCAAAATGTTAGTGAAGAATTGGACACAGTTAAGCACTCAAGGATGAGAATGAAAGCAAACAACCAACTGTACAATACGAGATCAGTAGACAACAGGCTAGTAATCTGATATCGATAAGAAGCCTACTATTGGGATGGAGTTGAACAAGTATGGAGCGAGCAACATAAATAATCGAAACTGCAAGGTAACAAAGCGAACCATCTGCTGGCTTCCAACGACAGTCGTGTGCACAAACTCTCTAAACAAATTCCATAGGCCATAGGCCATAGGCCTTCCATTCACTCTCAAGAAAAGGTAGTCTTTGTTACAGCACGGCAAGAACAAACACAAAATTAGTTCGATACCACACACCAGCCTTCGGGCCATAACTAATATTCTAGTAGTTGAGATCAAAAGGAAAAAAAAGATCGAGGCCTACTGCATTTCTTTTTTCCTTAATGGAACCTGTGATCTCATATAATAAGCAGCAAACCATTCATTTACCTCTTGATAACCAATCCAGAAAGTCGAAGAAAATAGATAACCACAATACAAGTTCCACGAATCATTAATGGAGCAGATTCAAGATGCAGAAGTTTGTAGAATTTCAAAGATGTAAGTGCACAGTTAAACTACCAAGACAATTTGGAACATTAGCAAGTTTCATCATCCTCGCAAAGTACTTGGTTAACACTTCTCGCGACATAAAGTTGATAAAAAGTACAACATGGAACATATATAAGTTTTCATAATTTTCACAAAGTGTTTGGTTAGCTGATCTAGCAACAAAGTCGATAAAAACTACCAAGTTATGTTTCAAATACGAAATCAGCCAGCACTTCTGATGATTAGATAGAGTAAAATTTTCCAATTTACCAATGGAAGTAGACGATAGAGATGATAATGCCGAAGGGCATTTAGCATCTCATCCCCACCACATATAGGAAGCGAGGAAACAAGGCATGCTGGTTGATGGGACGAAAAAAGGCATCCTGCACAAGTACCAACTAAATAAACAAGAAACAGAATGAATTGTGTCTGGTAGGATTTCTAAATTCATGCTCGGTAGGATTTCTACAATCAATAGAATAAGGATCTGACGAAATTTGGATTGTGAGGCCCATTAAGATTCAATCTGAGTTCCAAAAAAATTATATTTTATTCTTGTATCTGAATATTTGGCCTGTACATATGATCCAAACGCATATATGATATATATTACATGTCATATATGAGTGGACATATTCATGCATATCAAAAAGAAAAAAAAATGCGGATATGGTCGAATGGTAAAATTTCTCTTTGCCGAGGAGAAGATGCGGGCTCTGGCTTGTGTTTCAAACAGTTCCAATCTGCTCATATCGCCTAAATATATCGCAAATATAACAAGGTTTCATTTCAGCATAGCTGAAAAATCCTAATATTGAAGTACCAGAACAATAATAACAGACTATCAACCTGACACCACCCTCATAAACAATCAGGAAAAGCAGTTTCTAATTCTAACATTGTACCAAACGATAACTAAGTGTCATAGCACTGTCTTGCAGTAAGTCTTAAGCGAACAAGATACAAGTGATCTGATAAGTTAGTTTACTAAGATGCGGAAGCAGTAAAAGAATTGCACTATAACCAGAGATTTGAGAAATCCCCACACTACTCAGAAAAATTAAACACACTTCCCCCTAATTCGTCTATCAAATAAATCCAGAGTATAACTCACACTTCCCTCTAATTCGTCTACGGAATAAATCCAGAGTATAACTCATGCACATTTAAAAATCGATCTTCAAAATATTTATCCCTACTGAGATTCAAATTCTGATCCTCTTGTTTGTTTCACTAAATATTTTAGCACCGCACCACACCCATAACGGCAATATAAATCTAATATTAGTTTCGTATTGTTATTGACCATGAAAAAGTCATTAAACTATGTAATCTAAGTGTCAAAATAATAATATAAACCTATTATTATTCACAGTGCCCTCGCAATGCTCGTGAACTTATCCTTTCTACCGTAAAACGACTTCACTTTCCTAAGCCACTCTTTTAACCTAACGTGATGTTTGTTGCTGAAAGCAACAACTCAACAAGCGAACGAACACCCATTAGAAGTCAATCAGCATGGCTAGGGATTACAAATCTAGACCGGGGGATCAGACCGATCGCTATAAACCATGATGTCTTCGTCACTTCGACCATCCAACTGGTTGTCAGTTCCCAATTTAGCTGCAACTGTTTGATCCCTGGCCACAACAATCACGAGATTACCACTGCACCATGCCTCCACCAATTCAGAGACTACGCAGTTCTCAAGTAGACATCAGTGAACTTTTTCTTCCACTGTGCAAGTTAAGTCGAGAAAATGGCATTTGCGTGTGTTTCTCCTATAAAGAGAATAGATCAAGAAAGAGGCTTGCCATACCTGTGCCATGAACAGGTCCATCAAAGTAATGAGCAGTTAGTACAAGGAGATTGTGGCAGCCGCTGTGGAGGTGGTTGAGAAGTCCAGCGGTCAGCTTGGTAGGGCACTTGAGGAATTGGAGCAGAGATAGCAGCTATTCATAGCCGCATGCGAAGAGGCAGAGGAAGTGGTGGAGTTGGCGAGGAGGAGGATCATGGCCGAGCATGCGATGGGTGTGGCCTCCGGGATGGCACGGGAAGGATCAGCAGCGCCACCATTACCGCCCATCAGCAGTTAACTCTCTCGCTGTGGATATCCGCTGTGGATCTCCGACAACGCTCACTGCCGACGGCTCACGAGGTGGATTGAGCTTCACCGGCTTCTACTGCTCAGTTGTACCAAATAAATTGTGCAAGTGAAATAAGATATAAGTGCTACTTGAGTAGATTAAAGACTGAATATGCCCTTGAAAGTATGCACTCGGTTTACTTATACAGAACTTTAAGAAGCATAAACTAAAACATTGCCAAAACCTAAAAGATGGTACTGAATAAGATGGCATTGATTCCTTAATGCTAATTGAACCAAAACAAGCAACATAACATCCTTGCATAACTCAAGCCTGAAGTCAATAAAGTGATAATTTTGAGAACTGTTAGATGTTTTAGCAAACCATGTGACAACAGGTTGCAGAATCATATGGGTTACAAAATATTTAACATTTCTACAGATAGGTTGAAACAAAAATGTGTTACTGCATTAGCAATATTAGATGTCTATTTCACAACATTTGGCAACAGGTAGCACAATCTAATCTAGAGGAAACTAGTAGTCATAGACTCATTATGTCACAAAAAAACATCATGGATTTGAATAGTTAAGTATAACAGTGTTGACAACATGTCAAACTTGATGAATCTAAAACAAAATAAAGCAGCAACAAAACTGGGGAGAATTACCAAAATGATAAGTTTGTAGCTCATCGTGTCTTGAAGCAATCTTGTTTGATGCAATCACATCGAATCAGGAACCACAATACATGCAAATATATAAACTACAAGAAGTTGCATCAGAAATTTTGTAACTATTTAGGCAATGTCAAAGCGTGTAATACATTTTGCATCATGAGTCATATAACATGTAACCGAATTCTTAGATTAGAGCAACAGAAGTATTCCTTATTGGAAGGAAGGCAAGCAGATGCTCAATTGCTCAGAAGACTGGATAATCAAAAGCTAAAGCAATGGATCAATAATAAAACAAAAAGTTACACAGCCCCAATATATTTCAAGTTTCTTGGTATCACAATAGGCACCACAGACAAATGTAACAACCATATAATTTGGATGCTTCACTATTCACTACACTAACTTCATGAATCTGATATTATTAGCAAGCATTAATGAACTCAACACACTTCATAAGGCAAATCCTTTTTCAATTTTCCTCCAAGCGTCTTTAGAATCACCCTTAGTTACCCCCCTCTTCATTCTTGCAATAATGTCCTTTGCATCATCTAGCTGTGAACTCTTCTTCAATCCATCAACCAAATCTTTTACCATAACAAATGGAGGTGCCCATTTCCTGTCCAAACACTGCTTGCAAATCCCCACAGCCTTCTGAAACTCTCCTTTCTTGACAAAACTGTTCAGTAGAGTGACATATGTGTAAAATTCAGGTGGCACGCCAGTACCATCAGGCCTTTTTATACCTTTCATGCTCTCATATACCTCAAAAGCGGAATCTACATTCCCTTCTTTGCAAAACCCACCAATCAAGGTATTGAAGCAGATGCCGTTTGGATAGACTCCATCTGATTGCATCACATCCAACAATTCTTTAGCCTGAGAGCTCTTACCTTTTGCACAAAGTGCTGCAATCCTACAATTATAGGTGTTCATAGTTTGGCGAAGTTTTTTCTTGCCAATCTCCTGGAGAACTTTTTCGAATCCAGAATCGTCTCTCATCTTAAAATATCCGTCCAAAACGGTGTTATAGCAGACGATGTCAGGCTCGACCCCTTTTGCAGGCATTTCATCAAGCACTGCAAACGCCTCGTCAACCTTGTAGCTAGAACAGAGGCCTTTGAGAAGAAAATTGTAAGATGCAATGCCTGGGACGATGCTGTACTCTTTTGCACATCGGTCGATGGCCTCCTGAATGCGATCAAACTGATCATTCTCCAGAAAAGCAGACAACAGGGCGCAGAACGAGCGCTCAGAACGCTGGCAGCCGAGGCTAGGCATGGCCTCGAAAATGCGCACGGAGTGGTCGATCATTCCTGCGACGGAGTAGAGGGAGATAAGACGAATCAAGAAGCCCTCCGACTTGTTGATGTGGGCGTCGGACTTGGCGCCCTCGAGAATGCGTTCGACGAGGTCTAGGCGTTGGCAGCGAACGAGCTTACGGACCGAAATTTTATAGATTTGGCGATCGCTGTAGAAGGAGGGGTGGTGCGCGGACGACTCGAAGAGGGAGACGAGCCGGTCGGGGTCGGACTCGGTTCGGATGGCGGACTTTGCAGCGGCAACGGGATCGCCGTCTTCGTCGTCGTCGTTGGACTTGGTATTGGTGGCGGCGGCTTTAGCGGAGAAAGTGGAGAGCTGGAGGTGAAGAAAGGGGATCGTTATGGTCCGGCATAGGGCCGATGGTGCCAGAGGAGCTGGGGAGGGCCTCCCAGCTCGTGTAGAGGAGAAACACAAGGCGGCGTTGCCGGAGGAAGTGGAGAGCTGGCGCCGCAGGAAGGGGCTTGTTAGGGTTCTACGTACCGCCGCTACAGCTCGAGCAGCACGGAACGGTCTCATAGTGTGCGTGGGATTGAGCACGTTGGTTAGGGCTACAGGTATTTATACCTCCTTGAGTACTGCACACTGCTCTGCAAGGATTTTTAGTAATTTGCTTGGGTCACTTATTCAGGCTAACCCGACTTTATTTTTTTTTCCCCTTATACCTGAATCCTAGACTCTAAATCTTCCTCTTTATTATTTTTAATCCCTTAAACCCTAAATCATAAATCCTAAATCTTCCCTCATTATTGATTGCTTAGCGATTAAAATCTCTCAGTTGATTAACCCTAACCCTTTATCAACCTCCTCATCCAAAAATGTAACTATTAAAGAGTGTTCAAGACTTGTGTTATGTGATAGATGAGAAGGTCATCATACAAGATGACTAAAGACGATTAGTTTGTCTCCAATATTCTTATCAACTCGTCTCAAGACTAACACAAAAGAGATAAATCATAAAAATTAAAAAGTTATACAAATATCGAGAATACAAGGGTTATAAGCTTTGGATACATTGAGTACATCAATCTATGTATTATATTTTGATGCCACCAAAAAGCAACCTATAACTAAGCGAGTCCATCTGCTTATTTTGAAATAATCATCGACCGACCAAGATGCATTACAAGGAACAATCTACCTTGAGCTGCTGCTACTATCTATGAGTCGCCGGAGGAATGTTCACTGGGGTGCCAGACGCAACACTTTTAGATGTCGGAGCGCGTAGGGCGTAAACGGGGCGGTTAACTGGCGTGCCTACTGCTGGAATGAGAGGGCCGGAAACAGGTTGTCCTATGGTTGCTCCATACACATTCGCGGCCGGAGGCGTGCCTGACAGCCGAGTCGATCGTTTGATGGGCTTCATTGGATTCATAGCCGACCCGCTAACATGACCAGTGGTTGCCCCTTGAGTAGCTGATACATCTCCATCATCTGCGCTTGTAATGTCGTGAATGCTGGTCCTTCGGCGCTCCTTATTGATCGAGTTCAGCCGAATGAAGTATTTCTGGGCGTGGCTTGCGACCTGTGTCGGTGTCCTTGATATTACAAAGTTCCGGGAAATGCTCCTCCAGTCACCTTTGCCATATTTATCGAGTCCGAGGAGAAACAATCTGTAGAAGATTCAAAATATTAGCAAAGAATTCGACAAACAATCAACTGTGCAATACAAGATCAGTAGACAACAGGCTAGTAATCTGATATCGATAAGAAGCCTACTATCAGGATGGAGTTGAACAAATATGGAGGCGACAAAGCGAACAACGATACAAGTTCCACTCATAGTGGAGCAGATTCATGATGCAACAGTTTACAGATTTTCAAAGATGTAAACATTTGCAAGTTTCATCATCGTCGCAAAGTGCTTGGTTAGCACTTCTCACTACATAAAGTCGATAAAAGAACAATATGGAACATCTGCAAGTTTGATAATTTCCGCAAAGTGTTTGGCTAGCACATCTAGCAACATAGACTCGGCGAAACTTCCAAGTTATATTTCAAATAGGAACTCAACCAGCATTTCTGATGATTAGAACGCATAACAAATTCCGATTTACAAATGGAAGTAGACGATAGAGATGACAATGCCGAAGGGCATTTAGCTTCCCATCCCCACCTCATATAGGAAGGGAGGAAACAAGACACTAGTACTAACGAAATAAATTAGAAACAGAATGAATTGTGCTCAGTAGGATTTCTAAATTTATGCTCGGTAGGATCTCTACAATCAATAGAATAAGGATCTGACATCTGGCTTGTGTTTCAAACACTGCCAATCTGCTCATATCACCTCGGTATATCGCAAATATAATATGGTTTCATTTCAAGATAGCCAAAAAATCCTAATATTGATATACTGGAACAATAATAACATACTATCAACCAGATATCGGCATTGTAAACATTCAGAAAAAGTATTTTGTAATTCTAACCTCGTACCAAACGATAACAAAGTGTCATAACACAGTCTTGCGGTAAGTCTTAAGAGAACATAATATAAATAACCTGATAAGTTAGTTTACTAAGAACCAGAAGCAATAAAAGAATTGAACTGTAGCCAGAGATAACACACTTCAGAAACCCCCCACACTACTCCGAAAAATAAGTTCACACATAAAAGTTATACTGCATGGTGAAAATCTACGAATGACAGATTATTTTACCCTAAATCCCTAGATAACTCTCAAAGTTAAAATCATGTTATACAATTATAACAACTGGACAGTTATAACAACTATGAGACTGTGGCTATTATAATATAATATTGACTAATATTGATCAGAAATAAAGTATCACCTACTATCTATAGCTACTATAACATAATGTGACCAACCCTTGGGGCTATGGTGTAGCGGTAGGATAACTAGTCGCTATCCCAAACATCCGCGGTTCGATCCCTAACTACGGCGTATTTGCAGAAATTTTTCCTTCAAATGGGGCACGAACCCTAGGACGCTAGGCTTCTAGACCGTCCCCCGCAAGCGTTTCTCGATTTACCCCGGCGTGACCAACGTTAATCGGTGTTGACCAAAGACGAAAGTAAGTAGTATCGGAAACAAAAATGTACTAAGGCGGGATTAGGGATGGAAACAGGTCAGGCCAGGCCTGTATAATAACAAACTGGCCTGAGCCTGGCCTGTGGCCTGTTATAGGCTTTGTTTTTTGCTTAAGCCTGGCCTGTTCAATAGCCTGGTCTGGCTTGTGGTCTGTTTACAAAGCCTGTAATTTAGGTTGGTTATCCAAAATACTTCTAATATATAAAATATATATCCAAAATACTGGCAAATATAAAAATAAATATATTTATGGTATAAAATATAAATGTATAAAATATGTATATTATAACAAAAAAACATTTATGGTGTACTGGCAAGTAAGGTGATAGCTAAGGTTTTCCTTGTAAGAAGATCAGGTTTGAATCTTTCATTAAGTCATTTTGACAATTTATATATAATATATATATATCTAATTTTAATAGACCCAGGCCGACCTGCCAGGCTTGATAGTCTTTATATTGAGTCTGAGCCTGACCTGATAAGAAAAACAGACTTTCGAATAGGCCTGAGTATTATTTTATTTTTAAATACGTCAGGCCACAGGCCGTCTCGCCTATTTCCATCCCTAGGTGGGATGAGACACTTTTCATTCCGACGATTCCAATAAAAAGGAGATTGATCAAGCATCGCATAGTAATTAAGAAGACATGCATGAGAAATTGAGGAACTGATGTGAGTTAACCTGTGCTCATCTTCAGTCCAAGCTATTCCCTTTCTGCGCTCTTGTTCTGCCCGAGATGCTTTTCTACTTTGCCTGACTCCGTCCCCGTCCCCCGTCGCCAGCGTCGGTGGCATGATCAGCACCATCCGACGGAGACGGGTAGGAAGGCAGAGGGACTCTGCCGGACTGGATGCGATTGACATCCTCTACTAGAAGGTCATAGTGGTCCTTCACATCTTCGACGGTTTTCCCAGGCACATCGGCAGCGATTTTCTCCCACCGCTCGCCGCAACCCTCTGGGTGGGTTGCTAACGCATTCTCGAATGCCTTTTCCTGGTCTCTGGTCCAGGACGAGACACAACCTTCCTCTTCCATCACCATGTAGCTGAATCGGGAAAGAAGAAAGGGGGCTTCGGTTTTAGATCAGCTAGGGTTTATAGATATCTGGGGGACACTGCGAGGATGGAGTATTTGGGAAGGAATCAAACGCAGGTGGAATTAGGTTTTCTGCAATCGCAAGGAAGGAAATTGGGGTTTTGGAGATTGAAAGCGACTTAGAGAAACCAGACAAAGGACCAGATAGATGCAATTGTAAGGGTGAAAAGAACAAAAGAGAACATTGTGGACGACGGCGACTTGGGCGAAAAATAATTTCTTTTATGCCCTAGAGATCGATCCGAGGAACAAACTTCGCAGTAAAAATCGAAACTTTTACCTACTAGTTCGAGCAGAAGCGGAATCTTTGCAGAAATTGTTACTCCGATCATTCAACACTCGTTTGTTTTCTGAATCGAAACCAGCCGCGCAAGCGTCGGAGCAGCTCCACATCGCCCTCGTTGAAATGAATGCAAGCATGCCATCCATGGAGGAAAGAAAGGTCCAAGCGACCAACAACTTCTGTATTCCCTCGCGCAGTTGATAAGGACATTCCAGCTCGATCCAGGGGAATAGAAAAAGGGCTTTGGAATATTTTAAAACCTTCCGCAATAAAAACTGGTGATAAAAGATCCGGAATATAGGGGATAAAGTAGTTGTATGTGATTCCCTGTTATCATTACTATATAAAAAATGAATAATTAGCAGATTTTTAGGGAATATTAAAAAACATTAAAAGAAAAGAAGGAATGACTTTACGTAGATTAAAAATATATTTATAATTAAAAATATTATAATCATATTGATGTATAAATAATATATAAAAATATTAATATAAGATTTATGAAAAATAAAAAAAATCAAATAGGTAGCTTTCTCATTATTTTATTTTAAAAATATATGTAAAAATTAATGATAACTATTGTACACCATAGAAGTAGAAGTGGAATGATATTTTTTTCACGATTAAATTATATTTATTTGAAATATAATAGATATGATAAAATTTATATATTTATTTTATTAATTAAAATATTATTTTAACTAAAATATCACGATGTAAAATCAAATTTATATAAAATTACAATAACTAGAATTTACATGTTATAGGTGGTAAAAAAAGATAATTTATTCACTCCAACGCCTTGGTCAATTTATCTTAGAATCAACATGAAAAATATAAATCACAGAAGTTACTAGGCTGAATGTTATGGCTAGTACACGAGGAGAGTAGGGGCATCCTGCCAACTTATCTCATGGCCAACACGAAAAAATAAATCACGAAATTACTACTCGAATACTGTGACTAGTATGTAGGAGGATAAACACATTAATTTGTCAAATTTTAACTATTAAATTTTAAGATGATAATACGTCATGTACTAACCAACAATGCATTACGTGGGAATTAGAATTTACATGTTATAGAAATTATATGTCGAGTACATAATCGATATTTTCATTTAAAATTTAATGAACGTCCTAAGATTTCATCATTATTTTACTCATTTCACTCTTAATATCATTCAGATACTCAAATTCAAAATATATAAAATCGGTTTAGAAATTAATTGCTAATGTAAAAATATTTTAGACCGCTCCTATTAAATAGGGGTGTCCATTTAATTTTAATTAGAAAGGGAGCGCTTTTGATTTTTGCCAAAATGAATTGTATTTGAATCTTTGCGTATCCAAAGTTGTTAAAAAAGATTTAAAAAATAAAAATAAAAATCTACAGACTGCGAGAAGAACATGATACCAAGTTGGAAGCCCAGATTTTGACTTCGATCACCTGCTGCTCTCTCGATTCAACAACAGTCCGCGAATTTTCTCTAGATCCACCTCCGCAATCGATTACTCCTCCCGGATGCTGCAAAACCGCGCCTTTCTTGTTCTTCTGCTCTAGCTGCTTCTGGAGTCCCGACGCGGTGGAGGGCGGAGAATGGCGATGAGGGCGAGGTTAGGGCGGTTGTGGGACGGATCCGAGGAGAGAAACACTTCGTCGGAGACTAAGGGGAAGAGCGGCAGCCCCGGGCCGAATCGTTTCCCCATCAGGATGATCGTCGCCGTCTTGGTTGCCCTATTTGTGCTGGTCTTCTTCTACTCCAGCGGCACCGTGAGTCCCTCTCCCTCCGTTGGATCTCGATCTGCTGCTTTGGTTTTCTGTAATTGCCCTCGCGGATTACTTGTTTATGTTGTCATGCCGCTTTTTGATTCTTCAATTGCATGAAGGTGACGAACCCTAAATACTTTCCTATTTTAACCTAATTTGCAGTTCCATTAATAAAGCTTCAAATTCTTAACGAGAGTGAGTTTACATGATCGGAATAGGTTAAAGGACAACCGAGTGGATCCTTGTTTATTCACTTGTAGCTAGATCTTGAAACTCCCATTGTTTCTGTATATTGTTTCATGCCAATTCAACTACACATTTAATTGTTAGACAAAATAAACAACTTGATCACCTTGCTTCGCTAGTCATAGTTTCATCATATTTATGGAATCCATTTAACCAGCAACTGCAAAATAAGACTGCATCATACTAATATGGACCACATACGAATTAATGCCCGTATTTCGTTCGATATTTTTATCACATATCTATCTTGTTTCACAGTAATTTGCAGTCATTACAGCAGAAGCAAGCTTCCTTTTGTAGTTCTTGCTTCACCCCTTTAGTAAACAAGGAAGAGAAACTCCAACAAAATCCAGTGAATGAAAACAATCATAGTATGCCTTATAAATGAAAATTTCTAGCTGACTTCTCAGTAAATGTTATCACAGCTAAACATATTTCGTTTTCATATATTGACTTCTTTTAAGGTTTTTGAGGTGTGCCAATGTACCTGTAAGCGGTTTCGCACTGCCTTCTATTGTTATGTCTGCAAATCAAGACATGTCGGTATATAAATAGATTAAATTTTCTTCCCATGTTTGGATGTCCACTTTGCAGAGCTTCAGTCGGAGTGAACGAGCAATTGATTCACAATCTCTTATAGAACGGAACTCTAAAGCACAACCATTTCCTACTACTACTATCACACAACCCTCTGAAGTGCAATCAAGTCCTTCAGTTACAACACAGCCATCTGAAGCACATTCAATTCCTACTACTACTACTACTGTTACAGAGCCATCTGAAGTAGAATCAAATCCTTCTACACAACCTTCCAAAGCACAAGCAGTCCCTATTAAATTGAACTGTCCAAACGAAGCGGCACCTGTCTGCCAAAGATCTTCCAGTCTAGCTTCTACTCTCTCCCTTGAAACACCCCAAGAATCCCCTACTTGTCCCGAATACTTTCGGTGGATTCATGAGGACTTGCGCCCTTGGAAATCTGATGGTATAACAAAGGAATTAATTGAAAGTGCTAAGAGTTTAGCAACCTTCCGTTTGGTGGTTCTTGATGGCCGAGTTTATGTTGAGGAATACTTTGGACATTCAATGACAAGGAATGTGTTCACCCTCTGGGGTATCATCCAGCTCATTAACAGATATCCCAGGCGTGTACCTGATCTTGATCTCATGTTCAACTGCATGGACCAACCGTCTGTCAAGTCTGCCCAGTATAGCCCATCAACTCTGCCGCCGGTCTTTCATTATTGCAAGGATGATCAGACATCAGATATTCTCTTCCCTGACTGGTCCTTCTGGGGTTGGTAATGACTCGATTCCTCTTGTTAGTTTTGTTGCTCTGCTTGTTATGGTTATCGTTCAGTTTTTTTTGAGCTGTTTTATGCCTAACTGGTTACGACAATACTGGAAGGCCCGACACCAATATAAAACCATGGGTACCTTTGATGGAGGAGATGAAGCAAGTGAACGAAGAGATGAAGTGGGTAGATAGAGAGCCATATGCCTTTTGGAAGGGTAATCCAACTATGGGTGCCAATAGGCAGGAGCTTCTGCAGTGTAATGTCACCAAGGAACGGGACTGGAATGCTCGAATCTATACTAAGGTACGGCTTGAATTAGCTCGATTTCAGATTTGAGTTTGACTAGTATAACTATAAATCTTTGCAATCCCTTATACTAGAAAGAAACCGATATTTTGTGCGGTTCTTGTCTCTCTTTCATCTCTGAAAAATATGTTTCTACCTTCTAAGGATTGGAGTCGCGAGGAAAAGCAAGGGCACCCGAGCTCAAACTTGGCTAAACAATGCAACTATAGGTAAATTCCTTCTGATTTCTTAAGAATACGCAATTGGAAAACCAAACATCTTACCTTGAACAATTGTGGTCGACAGATACAAAATTTATGTAGATGGTCTTGCGTGGTCAGTGAGCCAGAAGTATGTAATGGCATGCGATTCGCCCACATTGTTTATCGACACACCTTGGTATGAGTTTTTCCAAAGAGGTCTCATGCCAGGGCACCACTACTGGCCTATACCGGCGAACGATAAGTGTAAAGCTATCAAATCCGCAGTCGACTGGGGGAATAAGCACCACAAGGAGGTAAGAGTAAAACACAATGTCTGGTGCACAAATCCAGTGTGGGTTTCTAATCGCCATTGGCACTGACAGGCACAAGCTATGGGAAAAGCAAGCTTCAAATTCTTCGAAGAAGAAGTGAAGATGGATTATGTTTACGATTACATGTTGCATGTGCTGATCGAATATGCCAAACTTTTAAGATATAAGCCTACCGTGCCGGAGAAAGCCACCGAGATATGCTTGGAATCCATGGCCTGCCCTGCACAAGACAATGTCAAGAAATTCATGTTGGAGTCGATGGAGAAATCAACAGGCGTTTCGGAGCCATGCAAATTACCTCCACCCTTCTCTCCAGGGGAGCTCCGACAGCTGAATGACAAGAAAGCCGATGCAGTCAGGCAAGCGATCAGCTGGCAGCAAAATGCTCGGGCAGAACGGAGAAGGAAGTTCTAGGCAATTGCGCATGGAACTTGATCTAGACTGAAGTGTCCGATGTCGTTGAGTTTTGTGATTAGCAGTTATTCTATTATCTGTTACAATGTTATAATTTTAATTAAATTTAAATTAATTAGATAAATAATATTGTGATATAAAATAGTGTTTTAGAAGGATTGTTATAAAGGAAAGTAAAAGTACTATTGGGGAAAAAAACTCGACAAATGTATATGCTACAAAAATCGCACACAATACAAATTTGACTTTGTGATACTTTCCATCATAATCATCATTATTTTTATTTAAATGAGTTATACATGCCAAGCATTTTAAATATGCGCAGGTGCTTGTGCCGGAGAAAACAGAGCACACATTGCTACTCCACTGCTTCTCTCTCCACCGTTCTCCGGCCATTAGCCTATGTTCTTGTTTACTTGTGCAGTTCTCACCAAATTGATTGATGATTAATACGTAAATATTATCATTTTGAAGTCTGAGAGTTAAATTTAGCAAAGTTAATATGCTTGCCCTTCCGACGCACTAGCCACAATATCCGGATTAGTAGCTCCGTGATTTACCTCCTCTATGTTAGCTCTGAAACGGATTGACGAGGATACTGGAGGCGAGCGAATCACTTTTTACCACCTTATTTACTTACGCAGAATTTAAAAAAATACACACCGGTAAAATTTAAATCACCAAATCTTTATTAAATCAATTACAAATACCCTTATAATTTTAAACTAACTCAAAAACGAATTAACAAATCAATGATCCTTATGAGTGCTTCCTAATTTACTTTGATATCTGATAAAAAAAATTCATGGACCAGATAGATCACCTTAAAATTAATTGACGTAAATTTGATAGTTGATGATGTAAATTGCATTAATTATCTTTTAGTACTATTCAGTATTATGTGTATTATTATCTCCGACCTAAATCTCGAATCGGTCGGGCGCTTTGTAACAATTACAATTTTATAGCCGTCACACATATTCTAGCAATTATGATTTTATAACTGTTACAATACATACTTAATCTATTCAAAAATATTTACATTATAATAATTACAATTTAGTAACTACTATAACATACACTTAACATATTCAAAAATATTTATATTATAATAGCTATAAGTTCATAGCTACTACAATATGAATTCAACCATATTTATCTACTATTCATGTTATAACACTTACAAAACTATAACGGTTACAATATGTATTAGATCTGCTCACTTAATATTCACATTGTAATAGTTGATATTGTATGGTTAGCCATTATGGTTTGTAGTTATTATCATGTGTGCGACTAATTCCAAATTTAGATAGGAGATAATAATAAAAATAATATTAATATAAGTGGATAGTTAAATAATTATATAGAATAATTGGGTGGGATGCCTTCTTTTTGATAAAAAAAAATGTATATATATCAAAGTGAGGCAAAATCCATCAAGCACACCCCGCAGACGGCGCCGTCGTCCAGAAGCGCGTCGGACGACACTCCAACGGTGTCCCTTTATTGTGATTTTGTTTCTTATAACCTAGGAATAGTAGACTTGTGTCTTCAACGAAAATACGAGTTCATCTCCAAGCTTCAAGGTCCTGATCTTGTTTTTGCTTCTTTAATCAACAGGAAGTTGTTTTTTTTGTCTGGTATTCCTGCATAGACTACTACTAGAATGACAAGGTTTTAAATTTATCTTGATGTTGTGTCTTTTATCACGGTAATAAAAGATAATTTTTCGCCCCAATACCTCATATCTATCTATATTTTGTGGCAAAAAATGATTTGTTCGTCCTCAACGTTCCCATCAATCTATCTTAAGATCAACATAGAGAAGATAAATCACAGAGACTACTAGCCCGGATGCTGTGACTAATGCGCGGGGAGTATGGGCATACTAATTTTGTCAAATTTTAATTCTCAGATCTTATGATGATAATACTTATATACTAATATCAATTCATTCTGTGGAGGCCTATTAAAAAAAAACTTTGATATTGAAGTCTGTATCTTGATTCTTGATGTTGTGTATTGTGTATATATGCAAGTAATTATATGTAAGGTTTGAATTTTTGCTTTTTAATTATTCTGAAATGTCAATCACTTTCAATAGAATGATTAGGCAGTGTGATTACAATTTACAACATATATAAACAATCTGACTCAAAGCATCTTTTTATTCTTGTGAATATCATAACATTGATAGCCAGCATTGATTAAATAATTAAGTCTCAAAACCATACCAACACAACATAATACTCAAACTCTACCATACCATTTCGGTCCAAGATCAAAATTTCGACATAACTTTAGATTTTGAACTTTGATATCAAACTTTATGATGTCCTTTTTTTATAGATATGTTATTATAATTATTATCATTACTATTATTTTGCAGTGATTGGCATCATCAAAAGAAAGGCCTTGATAAAAGAATTAGCTGCTGCTAACCCTACTGAGTGTCTGAAAATGCAAAATCTATGATGAAAAACAAATGATCTAATGCTCAAACAAACACTTATCTGAAAATGCAATCTGTTTCTTGCTCTAAATTTGTGCTTACTATGCTGCTATTGACTGGACATCTAAAAAAAAAATTATCTTGTGCTAAAAAGACAGTCTTAAAATAATAAATCCACAAAGATTATGAGTAAATGCCCACACATGGAATGCATCTACCCAACATATATTAATAATATCTTTTAATTATTTTGAAAAAGAAAGCTTCAATGATTTGGTTTATTTTAGATAAATTGTGTTAATATTTATCACAGGTAGGAAATTAAGGACAGGTATTGTGAGAGTTCCTTGAGCCCTAAAAGGTGATCAAGAGAGTTGTGTCGATCTGATCTACAATGACTGGATAGAACAGGGACAGGGGAGCCAATCAGGTACCACCAAATTTTATTTTTGTTTTTATTGTTGGGAAGGAAACTTCTTCTGATTGTCTATCTAAATCATAAATGTAGACCATACGTTTATCAATCGAGAGAAATAAAGGGAAGACGGCAAGGCAAGGAAAAAGGAGGATGATGGAATTGAGAGAGAAACTTGTCACCATCTAAAATCCAATATCATAAATTTTTTGAAAAATATTATGCTCGAAGAAAAGTTTTAAAAAGAAATTAAAAATAATATGACATTATAATTATAGTGATCATTGACAGATTCATCGTGTCCTCCAGGATATAGTTTGATTCGGGACGGTAACCGAAAGTCATCGATGATGTCCGAGTGATAATGTTTCGTGTGCATATAAAGTATAACGTAATTTTTTAATATTTTCATTAAATTTTTTTCGTAAACATATAAGAACTTAAATTTTTTTAAGCAAAATGAAAAATGTCCTTTTTAATTTTTATTTAAATCACGAAATAAAAAATAAACATTAACTCTCCTATTAAAATATATTAACATTATTCACTTTTATTAATTTAATACTATATTAGTTTTGAGTAGGGTCACTTGGTGAGTTGGGCAATAAAGGTATTTTCATTATGGTAAAAATAATAATAATATTTTTAAAAGATATTAAAATAAAATTTTAATATCTTTTAAAAATAAATTATTTTTACTTGATTAAAATTACTATAATTAAGCACATATATATTAAAATATATTATTCAATTTGATTAAAATTATTTTAATTTGATAAAAGTACTTAAACTTAATCAAATTCATTTAATATTGTTCTACAATATGTATTAATAGTATCCTTACCGTTGAGGTAGTTTGTATCTATATGATATTTGTTTATTTACCTGTATATTTAAAGGCTGACCGATACTAAGTCATTGTTTTTTATAACTTAAGTGTCTGATTCTTACGACCTAATAATATTGGAGGTGACTGGTTCAATCTCATAAAATTTTTTTTTATCGATCTCCAGAGTAAATCACAAAAATACTGTAATAAATCATCAACAATGGTCTCTCGTGGTCTCAATACCCCTGTAAAATCATCTAATGTTGAATTGATACTTTGATTGTAAAAATAAACTCATGGACTTTTCCACTCAAGGTATTTCGGCGACGACCGTCTAGTCTTGTACTAAATTCAACGCCCATACGTATCCCAAGAATCAAACTCTGATACTCTCCAAGCTCTGTTACACCTGAATCGCTCCATTATGTCCATGGTGTCCACGGAGGCATGATATAACCTTTATGACAAAAAATGATGTGCTTAAGTGACAAATTGATATCTATATAGATAATTTCATCTTTGCCTCCTACAA
Organism: Boesenbergia rotunda; assembly: GCA_024364735.1. Lineage (NCBI taxonomy): Eukaryota > Viridiplantae > Streptophyta > Magnoliopsida > Zingiberales > Zingiberaceae > Boesenbergia > Boesenbergia rotunda. The sequence continues at coordinate 186,751 of JAGFNQ010006517.1, forward strand.
TATGTTTTAATTTTGAGTTATAAAGCTAATATTTTTTTTAAAAATAAATTATATATTATAAGTGATGTTGGAACAAGGAGGCAATTCTTTTTAACAATACAAAAAAAAAAACAAACGTGTCTTTTAATTTTTGCCTCAAAAAGGTTTGAAATTTTTTTGGAAACTTTTTAAAAGGGAGCTTTTGTGTCAGTGTAATGATCTCTTTTTATAAAATGGAAAAATAATATTGAAAGAGGATAAAAAGTGGCTACTTTAATGAAAATTAGATCCTCCATTTTTTTTAAAAAAATAAATATTAAATTCAAAACAATAACTTCAAATGAAAAATAACTTATTATGGATGATATAATAAAACAAGTATCCCTAATTTGGAATTCTATTAGAACTCCAACTTGAGTATTACTTGCTACCTAAAATTAATTACAAATTTAATTTCAATATAATAAATTACAATTTAAGATAAACATGAATTCAATATGAATTTAGTTGACTCTTTGGATAAAGGACATTTTAGAATTCCTCTAGAATTTTATTACCACCAAAATTTCTATGCTACTCTTAAATGCTCTTACCTAATATTCTCACACTGATTATTTATTTATTTATTTCATTCATTTATTACAAGGACATTTTTATTAAAAACAAATTATCTATTTTTATTAAGAGAATAAAATTGAAAGATAAAAAATTTTAATTAAGGAGACCACAATTATTAGCTGTAATGTTGTGATTAAAATATCACCAAGAGAGACAAGACAAATCCACGTGGCGCTCATCCCGCGGCTTACGGATCGAAGGGCGCGGACCGACGAGATGACTCTGCTTCGAATCGTACGACAACGATAAAGTTACCCCAATAACATCAAAGTGTACCCCATTTCCCCCACACAACTCTCGGAATGATGAAAGTGCAGGTGATCACATGAATGGGTGACGATATTACCTTAATCCTCCACTAATTTCTCCGATTTTCTTCTGTCTGTTTCTTTAATCGCCTTCTTCCTCCAAATTCCTGCGCCTTTCTTCTTCCCTTTTTCGTGTCGATTTGATTCTTCGAAATTGCGTGTTTTAGGGTTTGTTCTGCTTGTTCGATCGCTTCCATCTCGATCGCTCGCTCGCTCGCTCGCCGTGGCTGGCAATTGACGAGATTGAATTCCTCGCCGGGAGTGGCTTCTCCGATTTCACGGGCTTTCCTCCTTTTTTTTTGTTTTTTTTCTTGAACGGAAACTGAGATCTGTTGCTTCAAGGGATAGTGCTTTCGATGGCTGATTTCCGGCAGAGGGAGGCCGATCTCGAGTTCCGGCGCGGACTCGAGGAACTCGTCCGCGGCCACTTAGACGGCTGCATGAGCGCCGCGCTCTCCTCCTCCTCCTCCTCCCACTCCTGCCTCGCCTTCGCCGGCGAGGACGATGAGGAAGGGAATGCTGCGCGCAGGCGCCGCCGGTCCGACCTCGAGGGCGACGACCTCGCTGAGTCGTCGGCCGCCGCGCGGCGGCAATCGCGGGTGTTCAGCCGGTGGGTCGCTCGCCAGGCGGAGGAGATGATTACGACCATGGAGCGGCGGAACCGCGAGTCCGAGCTGATGGCGCTTGCCGGTCTACACACGGTGTCCATGCTCGACCCTTCGTTTCTCAGGGAGTCACGCAGGTCTCCGCCCGCGGACGCCGCGGTGGAACGGCCGGTTGCTGCTCGCGCGTCGTCGGTGCTGCAGATGTGGCGGGAGCTTGAGGACATGACCTCTTCTGCAAGGACAGAGCGCAGGGACACAGTGACAGCGTCTGTGCTAGGCGGTCAGATTCGCTCTCAGGAAAGGGATGAGCTTGGTGGCGAGTCGGTTAATGCAAGAGAGAGCGAGTATAATAGCTATGCACAGTGGATTCGTGGAAATATAGATTCCTCTCCTATGCGGGATGCAGCAGATGAGGATCACCGGGAATCAAATCAGGAACAATTTGGTGACCTTGGTGAGGATGCAAGGGAGGGAGTTCGACAAATAGTTCGTGGGTGGATGACAGAGAGTGAGATCCCAGAATCTGAATCTAGGATCTCACCTAGCAATGAGACTAACAGGGCGCAGTGGCTAGGGGAAATTGAAAGGGAGAGAGTGAGGTTGGTGAGGGAGTGGGTACAGATGACGAGCCAACAGCAGAGAGATGCCCGTGCTAGCAGGAGGGAGGACAGACAGAGGGAACGGAATGGGTCTGCAGATGTCCAATCAGATCGCTTTAGAAGGGAGTCTCTGAGAGTGAGAGGCAGGCAGGCTCGGCTTGAGCTAATCACAAGGATGGCATCAGAAAGACAGAGGGAACTTCTGGCATTGTCGGAGCATCGTGCAGTCTCACAGTTCGAGCACCGCCATCGCATCCAGGTAGTGTAATCATGCCTTGTATCTTTTTTAACAAACAAACCACATAACATCACTTGGATGTGTAAGAAGCTTACAAATTTATGAATGAAAGCAAAATTATCTGGCTCTAAGGAAGTATGATAGATTGCCATTGTTTTTATTAAAAGTAGACTGCATGTTACACGCATGTTGATTGTTTAATTAGTTTCAGAAAGTTAAGGTCAGTTATTCACAATCAGAATAGCAATTTATGTTAGAGGTACAAAATTTTGTACTTGGTTAGTGACATCGCTATTGTATTTCATTTAGTTTGAGCTGTTATGAGTATGCAGCTTTTAGTTTGAGCTCGTCGTATTCAATTGAGTTCTTATATTTATTTCTTGAAGGCTCTTGACGTGGTAGTTCAGTTATTTGTTCATCTTCTATGGTTTCAATATTAATTCAGGGATTCAACTTGCTTTCTTCAATAATCACCATATTGTTGGTCTTTCAAGTATATGATATATGCTCATGAGCTACTTTTTGTGCCTATTAACTATTAACGCAGTTGAACTAATTAAAATTGCTTTCTTGCGTTAGTACCTTGATCATAAGTTATCCTCTTAGCATTTCTTTCTCATTGTGTTCATTGATTCTCTGCTCCAAATTAGTTGCTCATGAAGAAGGTATAGTTACACTTTCTATCCAATGACTTAGAAGGAATATTAGGAGTACCATCTGAGATCTCACTTCTCTAATGTCACAGTCAATGTTGAGGGGGCGTTTCTTAAGAAATGGTGTAGTTGCACAGGATGATCAAGCAAGGCCACCTTCAATTGCAGAAAGCGAATTAGGTCAGTTGAGGGAACACCAACAGGTCTCCGGTCTGAGGTAATTTGATCTAGTTGTTGCATTATACCTATCATCAATAAGGTGACCACATTTGATGATTTTTTTTTTACAGATGTAGTTTTTACTTTCCTGGTTGCAGTTTACTAGAAACTTGACTGGGCTGTTTTTCTCAGTCATAACTTGTTTTGTCCCTCGCGGTTCTGGTTGTACATGGTTGCTACAATAATTAAGAATCCTTTTTCTAATGAATTTTGATATGAATTTGGAATCATCAACCATCCATGTTGAAGACAGCAGGGCCTTTCAATATACCAAATGATTTGGTGTGATGGCCTTTAGCGGCATGGCTAATAGCCATCACTTAACTCTGCAAGATTTCAAGATAGCACAAACTTGCGAAGTGTACTAAGCTAGTTAGTAATTGTTATGATTTTCTTCATAACCAACGTATGAACATTGGAATGGAAGAGTGAATTTTTCTTGACTAGTAGCAGAACCTAAGATGGACTTTTACTGTCCTTGAGGAAGATAATCAAATGACCCAAACCACTACAGTTTCCTGATTGTAATTCTTTTGACCTTTGTTGGTATTAATTGATTTTTTGGCACAGTAGACGCTGGTCATGACTGGCTCAATGAAGCTTTACCGTTACTTGAATTAGTGGCTTCTTTAATGTGATTTCTTGTCTAAACTCTACAGGCTATTCATGCTATTTGTTGAGCTTCTTTCTTATTGTTAAAGCTTCAAGTAGATAGCAACAAACTTGAAATTTTGGAATTTGGCTATATTGGTACATTTAGTCCCAAATGGATAATTATGGGCTAATTGTGCATATTCACAATCCTCAAATGTGGCTACCAGCAACTTGAGTATAAACTTTTTAGTTGATGTGGTTTAGACTTTAGACATGTTGAATTAATGAAGTCAATTTTCTCATTAGGTCAAATAAGGACAAATTACAGCATTATGGACCTCGTTTTTAAGCTCACACTATGTTGCACAGACTGGCTACGAGTATCAAACACAAATGTGGATTAGATGTGGGACATATTATTTCCTCAAAGTAGGGATGCCGGGACATAACAAAAATGGTTCAAATTTGGGACACGAATATGAGGTCTCACTTTTACTTGTTACCTGAGATCTAAAACCTGGATCAATAATCCATTTATCTCATTCCTACATGCTTAGTTATTTGTTGATTGATTAAGTTAAAATTAAATTCTCCAAGTGGTGATGTTGGTCCATAGCAAAAAAGGGTCCAAATTTGAGATGGGTGCGAGGACTCAACTTTTACTTTACCTATCACTTGAGATGCAAAACCCATATCATAAATCTTATACTCTATTATTTCTAAATATTTTTTGTAGCGTTGATACTTTGTTGATAATTACTCACACAAGGTTATATTGCATACTCTCTCTCATGCTATCAAATTTTTTTAAAGATATTTTCTCATTTAAACAGAGCGGGCTTTCACTTCCAATCAGAGAATATTGTTCTCGATGAAGCATCCAACCAGACTGATTCTTTGGCTAATCAAAGCATTTCTGTTACTGATGAATTTCTAGATAGTACTGTAACAGATGTACCTAACATCCACCCTGAGGAGGTGCAACCTAGGAGTGAGGCTAATAACATTCAGCAAATAGCAGAGAGAGAAGAGATGCTTGACTTGGAGAGTGTTGATCAGTATAGTACTCACAACATGCAGGAATCTCCCACTGATGTAGCAGAACAGGAAGAAGAAGATGCTGGACGTGATAGAGTAGACTGGGAACCAAATATTGATTTTGGTATAGTTGGACTGCCCGAAGAAACCAGGGAGCCCATGGATGAATTCAATTCAAATTGGCAGGAAAACATGGATCAGGACTGGCCTCAGGAGACCACTAGTTATGATGTTGGAGAAGATAGTCATCTACTTGAAGTTCATGGAGAATGGCACGAAGATGAACCTCCTGATACTGCAGAAGCCTGGCAGGATGAACAGGAAGATCCAGCAATAGATCGAGGGCCAAGTACAATTAGAAGAGTTGACAGATTTATCCCTCCTGATGACGAAAACATTTACAGTATGGAACTGAGGGAACTCCTTGGCAGGTATTATTACTTCTTACCAATCACCACTGTTAGTTTGTCGCAATTATTGATTTCATTATGTTTTACCGAATTGTTTTGTCATTTGCAGGAGGAGTGTTTCTAACCTTCTTCGCAGTGGGTTTCGTGAAAGTTTAGACCGGCTGGTACAGTCCTATGTTCAAAGACAAGGCACAACTCAGTTTGATTTGGATCTAGACAGACCAATGCCTACCCCTGCTCCAGAGGAAGATGAGGACCAGTCAAGGGATGATCAAAATCAGGCTACTAGGAGATCTAATGTGTTTCCTGCGCCACTATTGCCACTAAGACCGCCCCTATGGAACTCTGGCTTGCATCATAACAATTGGACCAGACAAAACATGCATCGTTCAGAAATTGTGCGCCATCTTCCTGCTATAGTTACACACTAAATTATCTTCCTTTTTTTCTGCAATCATATAGGCAAACTTGAAACAAATGCTTTACAGTGGTGCTCAATTTCCAAAGTCCATGTATTGTCATTTGCTCTCATTTTTGTAGGTTCAAAGTCTGGCTTTTATTGGGTTCATCATCATACCCTGGCATTGGCATCTCTTTATTTATACTGTTTATGACTTCATTTATATTGGTATTCACCGCATTTTTCCATGGCGTTCCAAATTACGCCATTCGTAATGTTATTTTAACGGCACAGTCAAGCTTACAAATGCTGTTGAAGTTAAAAGCTATTGTGTTATTGCAGGAATGGGATGCCATTAATGATTTGAAGGCAGAGATGGCTAGACTGCAACAGGGAATGAGTAATATGCAGAAAATGTTGGAAGCTTGCATCGATATGCAAGTGGAATTACAACGTGCAGTTAGACAGGAAGTTTCTGCAGCTTTGAATCAATCTCCCGGAGGTCAGGATTCTCTCTCCTTTGAATGTTATCATTGACTTATGTAGGAAAAATAGCATTCCTTTGACTCCCCCGTCAAATTAATGTTGAAACCTAAAGTTATATTAACTCAGCATGCTTTGAAACTCCTGTGCTGGAATATCTGCACATTCACTTCCCTCTTTATGATCTTTTGTTCTTACAATGGATCGATAACCTAGAAACTCCTGCTGAAATATCTGCATATTCACTTCCCTCTTTATGATCCATTGTTCTTACAATTGATTGATAACCTTGAAACTCCTGTGCTGGGATATCTGCATATTCACTTCCCTCTTTTTGATCTTTTGTTCTTACAATGGATTGATAACCTTTCAGTTCCTAAAGTTAGTGTTCCACTTCCTCATTTAGGTCTGTGATTTGGTTAAGCGAGAGGGAAGCAGACTCTGTCTGCGGCCCCATTTGCTGTCGGCAAATCGTCATTCTATTCAAATTAATCTCTTTCCACCCACCTCTCCACACTCTGCGGCGAAGAAAGTTTGGAGGAGACCAAACCCTCTCCTCTCTTTTCCCCCTTTTCTGATTGTCTCCTCTCCGTTTCCTCCAGGTGAACAGAGCCTTAAGGTGTGCTCACACTGATTAGTTCATGCAGATGGTATGGCCATCATTAGGGCATTATTCTAAGGGTTAGAAGTTTGAAATGAAGAAGAAATGAAAACAAAAATTCTCTCAATCCTTCTTACTGGACTAAATTCACCTCTTACTTTGAGTAACTTTGTTCAAATTAGGAGCATGTTAATTTGCCTCTCTTAAAATCTATCATCATCTGTGGCACGTTGCAGTCTGCGGTGAGGAACCATCAGTGGACGGCTTCAAGTGGAATCAAGTCAGAAAAGGAACCTGCTGTGTATGTTGCGATAACCATATCGATTCTCTTCTCTACAGGTCCGTCTCTCTTCCTCTCCCAACCCAGAAATCTCACACCTTTTGCGATCATTATGCTCACAATCCTTTTTTCTTTACCTTAGATGTGGCCATATGTGCACTTGCTCAATGTGTGCACATGAATTAGTTCGAAGTGGAGGTAAGTGCCCGTTGTGCCGCGCGCCCATAGTCGAGGTGGTCAGAGCCTACTCTATCGCCTAGTGCAAGCGCCCGCTATTCCATGATCGGAAAACAAGGGAGGAATAAGTTTCTGCTGCCAGGTTTTGTACATGGTAAATGCTCAAGTTTTGTGGTGTTTTATCTGCTCATTGTTCTTTGTTTTTTTTTCTTTATTCCCGCGGTTTTCGATTCTTCCCATAATTTGTTTTCGTTGATGTCCTTGGAGCAGCAACATATTTCTTGTGGTTTCACAAGTTTCATCCCCATTGTTCTTTTGATTGGTAAGTGTTGTCGATCCAAAGCACATTAAGAGAGAAAATCAGTCTTTCTATTGCTCTTAAGATTAATTATTAAATTGTTAGGAATATTCTAAGCCTTTGCAAGATTGGAGGTATTGGAGGCTGAGTGTTCAATCAAAATTAAACCGTAAGAATCGAATAAATTTAAAATTGCAACAACAATCAAGTTTTATTTCACTGTATATTGATCAAGATAAATTTATTAGGTACAAAATGTAAAAAAAGGACAAATCATGACTTTACTAAATAGACAAGGAAAAAAATTTATCCCATTTATCATACCTTCCTAATTGAATTAAATCTTAATATAGATATAACTATATACAATATATAATTAGTTATCATGGAACAAATTGAAAATCGAACAAATAAATAAAATTTTGAACCAATCAAAACTAACTAAATGGTAGATCAAATGATAAAATATTAATTAATTTGATTTTTCATCAAATTAATAGAAATTATAAATTTTTATTCAGGTTTCAATAAAAAAATAAAATTATTTAATTAATTATAGTATTAAATAAAAAATAATCAAATTAATATTTTTATTCGATTTAATTGAATTATAAAATTTAAAATTGAAATAGAATTGAATTAATCGAAAATCAAATTGAATTTAAAAAAAAATCAAAAATCAAATTAATTAAATTAAAATTTTCGTTCTATTAGATTAATTCGATTCTATAGAATTTTTTAGAGGCAATTAGTAAATAATGCTAAAAGCTAGTTGTTTAATGTGATGCGTGAAAGTTTCAACAAATCAGTATTAAAAATATCCTAAGCTATATAAAATTAAGATAGTAAAAGATAAATAGTAATTCGATATTGACAAACACTTTTATTAATTATTATTTTTTTATTCAAGTATATTAATTATTGTATGTTTGGTTATTTAAAAATTCATTAGTCGCAACTTATTTCTTAAATTTAGTTAACGTAATTAACCTATTGTTCTAACACCAGAATTGTTCCTAGGTGTTATAGTAATTGAAGTATTAATTCTTTGAATACCTACGCTAATTTACAAAATTTTCAAGGTATAAATAATTAAGTGGTATATAATTAAGGTGTTAGAGATATTATTTACTTGGAAGCGATTGATCTAATCTTATAAAAAGTTGTTATCGATTTTCAAGATAAATTATAAAAGAGTTGCAATAAAATATCGATAGTGGACCCTACTCTATGAAAATTTTATAAAAAATTTTCTTTCAAATGAGACCAGCAATTGTAAAATTTTAAATTTCTGAGTCGTCTGTTGTGAGTGCTTCCTAATTTATATTGACGACTAATGAAAAATTTTTATGAGTGCTTCCTAATTTATATTGACGACTAATGAAAAATTTTTGTTAGATCAAATCGATCATTTTAGATTCGATGTTATTTAACCTGATTAATTATTTTTGACAGTAGACCCACGGTCTTACATAGATATTATTTATCCTAATTGATGGAATGGAAACTCAAATATTATTTTAAAATTATACTAAAACTAATTTGTAAATTAATTAACAAATCATGCTATGCAATTTTAACCATGTCAATTATTTTTCAGAAATCAATATAAAATAAAAATGTGAAAGATCTCAATTTGACCATTCTAGATACTAAAATTATTTTTCAGAAATTAAATTTCAGAGATATTTTGATATCTCTTAAATATAAAAATATTCAGAGATGCAAATTATTTCCGAACTATTCTCATGGTAAAAATAGATTACTATAATGTAGGCAGTAACAAATATCTGAATTATAAAATAAAAATAAAAAATGCTATAAAATTAAACGATAATATAAGATTATTAATAGTTTCAATAAAATTCGAGGCCCAAGAGAATTATTCAACTATGCAAACCCAAGGGTCAGCTATCATTCATCCTGAGTTCATTCATTATTTCAAAAACGCAAATTAATTTTAAATTTAGTCTCTCAAGTTTCATTTGAATGTTAAATATAGAAAAATTTGAGTGGTTTTTTACAAATAAGCCTAAAATTATAAACATACATTCTCAAATTCCTCATATTTTTTTTTCCAATCTTCGCACGCCTGGCAACCCACCTTCTCGCGCAAAACAACTCCTTCCCCGTGCGTGTGATTGAGGCCGCAATCCCCACCTGCACCTCTCTCCTCTGCGCGCGCGTGGCTTCGCCATTGGGAAGATAATCAGAGGAGCGGAGGGTGACCTTTTTCCTCCGCTGAGATTCATCGGCCGGCAAGAATCTCAGGTGAGTGCTTGTTAGAGTTTGTTTTGGAGTTGAGTAGCAATTTGTTGTTGATTCATTTTGAAGCCGCAACCTTAATTATTGGATTCTGAACCTAATTGATTCCGTAGGATTTGGTTTTGAAGATTTCGTCCGTGAGTTTTTGTCGATATGTGGAAGGCTAATTGGGATTTGTTGTCTTGGTTTTTACTCTGTTCTTGTAGTTGCCGTGAGGATGATGGGTGTTTTTGCTTCTTTGCCGTGGTTTGTTATGGTAGGAGTTCGATTTAGTTTGGTGGGTGATCTGTGATTAGAGTTTCCCTTTGGAAATACATTATTATCTCCCTCTTGTTTCTGGTTTTTCTCACTTGTGCCCCTAATCTCACTTGTGCCCCTAAAGCGTTTTCGTTCTCATTTATATCCCTCCTCATTTATTTTTGTTTTAGATAATATCCCTATCATTAATTTTTCGTAAATATCAGACGACAAGCGACCTATACTGTGCATATGGCTTAAAAAACTCAAATTAAAACCCCCTATTATCATCCCTTCATAGGGAAAATACATTTTTATATCCCTCTTATTTTTAATTTTTCTCATTTATGTCCCTAAAATATTTTTTATCCCATTTATATCCCTCCTCCTCTATTTTTGTTCCAGATAATATCCCTGCCTTTAATTCTCCGTGAATATCAGACGGAAAGTGACATGTGCTATGCATGCAACTTAAACAACCCAAATTAAAGCTCTCGATTGTCATCCCCTTCATTCAGCGTAAAGAGGGGAACTCTATCTCTTTAGATCGATGCCCCAAGCCCTTCCCCTTCGTTCCAACTCCACTCACGACTGTCGATTTCTCATCGATATCATTCGATGAATTGAAGGAGACAACTATAAACCTTGTTTGACCTCTATAAATGTCATATTATTGATGCCCCACTTATTTTTGATAAATTTAGTTGTTTTAATCGACGTTTTTGGCGAATATGAATCATTAGCCTTTTCACAATAGTTTTCACCACACTTCTAATGTGATGGTGAGTGTATATTTTCTTTGAGATAAGCCTCTAGTTTGATAAATTTCGTTGATTTACTGTAATATAGCAAAAGACATATATTATTTTTATTGGACGGAACCCTAGTATTTATGACAGTTAGGAGGAAACTCATTTACAAGTTAATAGATATAGCGGTGTTTCTCACAAATCGTATCAGACCAAGGAGGAAGCAGCGAAAACTTTTATAAAAAACAAAAGGCTTCTCTTAAAGGAATTATAGACTCACAAGATACTAGAAGTGTGGTGAACATGATTGTGAACTGTCTAATGATTCATGTTCGCTAAAAACATCAATTTAAGCAATGAAGTTTATCAAAAATAAGAGGGGCATCAACAATATGACACTTACAGAGACCAAATAAGGTTTACCTTCGATTCACCGACTGATATCGGAGAGAAACCGACAGCCATGAGTGGAGTTGGAACGAAGGGGAAGGGCTTGGGCATTGATTTGAAGAGCTAGGGTTCCCCTCTTTATGCTAAAAAAAAAGGAATAACAATTGAGGGCTTTAATTTAGATATTTTAAGTCACATGTAGAATACAAGTTATTTTTCGTCTGATATTCATGGAGAATAAAAGACAGAGATATTATTTAGAACAAAAATAAAAGAGGAGGGATATAAATGAGAACGAAAATGTTTTAGGGAGTGGGTAAAATTAGAAACAAGAGAGACATAATAATGTATTTCCCCAATGAAGGGGATGATAATCAGAGACTTTAATTTGAGTTTTTTAAGTCACATGCACAGAACACGTCGCTTTCCCTATGATATTCACGAAAAATTAATGGCAGGGATATTATCTGGAATAAAAATAAAAGATGAGAGATATAAATGAAAACGAAAACGTTTGAGGGACATAAGTGGTAAAAATCGTAAACAAGAGGGATATAATAATGTATTTCTCCGAAATTTATCAAAAACAAGAGGGGCATCAACAATATGATACTTACAGAGGCCAAACGAGGTTTATGATTGTCTCCTTCGATTCACTGACCAATATCGGAGAGAAACCGACAACCACGAGTGGAGTTGAAATGAAGGGGAAGGGCTTAGGCATCGATTTGAAGAGCTAGGGTTCCCCTCTTTACGTTGAAAGAAGGGAATGACAATCGAGGGCTTTAATTTAGGTTTTTAAAGTCACGTGCACAACACAGATTGCTTTTTGTCTGATATTCACGGAGAATTAAAGACAGAGACATTATCTGGAACAAAAATAAAGGAGGAGAGATATAAATGGGAATGAAAACGTTTTAGGGGCATAAGTGGAAAAAATTGAGAACAAGAGGGACATAATAATGTATTTCCCCCATAGTTGTCACAAGCACAAGACGCAAAAAAGCGTTCAAGGGCCTTGGGGCTTAAAGCGCAAAGTGAAGCGCGGGCTTTACGAAAAAAAGTGTAATAAACAAAAGGACTATTATATCTATCAAAAGTCTTTGAAAATGTCTTTAAAAATCCAAATGACCATAGCAAAATATTTATGATAAAGCTGTAGATTATCCAAAAAACTAAAAATAAATCAAAAGTCTGAAAAATATAAAAGATGAAATATCAAATATGAAAATCATCATCTTCTTCATCTTCATTATCCAAATCTACGTCATCAACTCCATCGCTTGATTTGTATCCATCAGTATCTTTTTCTTCAATTTCATCATCAAGGTTAATCACTTCTTCATCTACAAGACTAGTTTGAGCCAAAACTTATTTTCTTTTTGCTGAAGCAAATGATGATGCTCTTTTTGAAGAAGATGTATTTCGAGATCGAAAGTCATTTGCACTTTCACCAACCCCAAATGCTCGTGCTACATCACGCCAACGCAAATCTTCACCTTCAAAGACAAAATCATTTTCATTGTCTTGATCACTGCTATCTAATTTTTCCAACAATCATTCATTATTATTATCTATCTCTGACAAAGTAATAGGATCAATCTTATCTCGCATATCATATCTTCGTCTCAAAGTTATATTGTACTTGATATATAACAAATCATTCAATCATTGTTGAGATAACATATTTCTCTTCTTGGAGTGTATATACAAAAAAGTCAAAGGTTAAGTCCATAATATAATTTTTAATATGTATTAAAAAAACTCCAACTTACATGTTCAAAAACACTCCAATTACGTTCACAGTCAAAAGAAGAGCATGTGAGATCTAAAATCTACATTGCAAATGTTTTTAATTCAGACGTTGATGCACCATAAGAAGACCACTAATTAGCTTGAAACGCAAAAACATATAAATTATAAGATTAACTTTATTATAATGATACCATACAATATTGAAATATCACAACACATTATTTGCAAATTTATCTGGTGATTTTAAAGTTCTTTGTCTAATAGCCATTGGTAAACCAAAAAGTCCTGGTTTCTAGTATTTTTTTCAATTGATTTGTGATCTCTTGTAAATCCTCTCCTCTAACCAATTTAGATATGCACTTGTACACACCATTCATCACTTCTGTATCATTTTCTATGTCAGGGTTTGAGTAAAAACATTCTGGATTCAAAAAATATCTAGCTATGTGCAAAGGTCGATGGAGTTGAATGTTTCATCTTTTGTCAATGAATTCAAAAATACTTCGATATTTTTCTTCATTATTGTTAAATGACCCAGTGATTAGTTGCATGTTTGTTTATTATGATTCTGATTTGGGTGCATATGTTTCTTATTGATTCCATGATAGTTGACCTGGTTGTGTTTATGTTCATTGATATCATACACCATGTTGCATTTGTTGCATGCTGGCGGTTATCGACTTCCTTGTGGTTAAGCCCGTCGTCAGTCATATAGTGGTATGCCCACTCAACCACTCCGGGTAGTGGCAGTTGTCAGTGTGCGAGCAGTCGTCCTGTCGTGTTACTCTCAACCACTTATGGATAGTGATAGTTGTTGGAGTGGTAACCGGTGACAACACCCCCTCTGTTATTTATGAGGGATAGGTAGAGTGGTTGTGCTCCCCCATCGGGTACTAGAGCCGTTGTGCTCCCCTTCTTGGAGTTAGAAGTTGTTCCTCCTTGATCTTGAGTTTTAGAGCGGTTGTGCTCCGCCTGAGGTCTTTGATATAGAGCGATTGTACTCCCCCTTTTCTTGGGTTCGAGATTGAGGTTGTTCTCCCAGCATCCTATCCACTCGGTCACTCATAGGAGATGGATGTGAAAGTGCGTACAATTTTCATAGCCCTTGCCCAGTCTGCCACGCAGATATGTGTGATGATTATAGATTGGTGCGTAGGGTGACACATGTCATTGGATCATTTGCATACAATGCATCTTGCATTTGTTTGAGCTATGATTGTTGCATATGATTGACATGCATATATGGTTGTTGATTTGCATTTAATGTTTGATCTGTATTTGCTCAGTAGCACGAGCAAATTATTGATGTATCATGGGGGTTTCTGATCATGTCCCGTAAGTATGCTTTCGCATTTGATTTATGCTCTATATTTCAGGACTGTATACCTTATTTCCATTGCTTGATTTATCTTGTTTATATCATGCATTTCTCTATCTACTATACCCGCAAATTCACCTGAGCTCACCACCGTTTGCTTTCTTTTTGTTTTAAGTAATAGATAACTACGTCTCGTGCTACCAGGAGAGGATTCATCTGTCGTTCCTTAGTATCAAGTTTGTTGTTTTGAGTTGTTTCGTATCTTCTAAAGATATCCTTATTTTTATTCCACCAGTGGACTTATATTTATTTATTTCTGTTTAACTTTGAATTTATTATTTTTATTTTACAGAGTTTAATATGCTTATTGTTAACTGCGTAAATGTACTGTTTAGTAAGTTATTTTTATTGTTGTCAGCCGTGTGTGTGTGTGAAGATGAGTTTCATATTATCCGCCGTATAAAAAAATGTTGTTCGATTTTTGAACAAACATGAGTCTCTGGAAGCATGACATTGAATCAATGGAACCTTTGGTATTTGATCAAGTACTCACTATGGCCCTTCTCCAGACCGAACTCAAACGGTTAACCTGGATCTGGAAGCTTGACCCATTATTTCATTGAACTACATGAGTTAAAAACAAAAAAACAAAAACACAACGGAAGCTAAAATGAGACAACTAAACTTAAAGATCAAAAATGAGAAATGAAAACTGCAAGACTTAAATCAAAACCTACAAAGCAAGCTTCCGAGGTCAAGTTGGAAAGACCTTTAACTAGAAATCACACTGAAATGCAGTACGACAGTTGCCATGTCTAGTCATGAGATGAATGAAACTTCTGAGTGTCACATTAAAAGCCCCACGCAAACACGAGGGGCCAATCGGGATCAGAATTTTCCCCAACAAATTACTACGAAATGTTGTATTACAGTTGCTATGTGTTGTCGAATACCTTAGTGTATAAATTGTTGAACTGGCTACTGTTCATCTATTTGGGCACTAAAAAATCCTAGTAACTGAGTTTCTTCAATTGCACTGGATGTGGATATCTAAATGTTCAGGTCAGTCAAATCTTACTTGATTTGTAGAACCTTCTTTCTTGCCCATGTATCGTGTCGCCGCTTTGTAGATAAGGGTAAGAATTAGCCATGAGACTACGAATAAGTACATGCCTCCTCGGATCACCATAGACACAGGATTAACCCGACGCTTTCTCGTAGATTCATCAGGCACGCTATAGGAAAGCATGCAATGTGCATGCCCATTCTTCTGGGAGGGCCCAGGCACGACATTTTCTGATATGGTTGAACTGTAGATGTGAATAAACCCAGCAGTTACATGGATTGGATTGGCCAAGTGGGCAGTGGCAACCTTTCCAGACGTCGGAGGAAACTCAGCAAATGCTGCGGGTGCCGAGATTGCACCCAACATGTTTAATAGATGCTTCTTTGCAGCATTTTCCTTGTTAGAGTCTTCCATGGTGTCATCTGTAGCAAAATAGCGCAAGAAAACTGAGAACCTGAAATCGTTAAATCATCTAATACTCACTAACAGTGGTTTGGTGTTTATCTGACACAACCATTTGCAAAGTTGTAGATGTATTTTGTAGGCATAGTTAGTATCCTTTTTGTGAAAATCATTACCACTGATAAAGACCATGACCATACCTGGTTTATCACCAACATCCTTACATTTATCTTCAGATTGATTACAAGGAACAGACGAACCTGAGGATGAGGCTCCACTTATAATAGTATCTGGAACCTGAGCTGTTGACTTAATTGTGCAGCCACAAGCCTAAAATTTTTAAAGGGAAAATTTTAGTTACAGCCACTTTCCAAAATTCCGACAAATGCCACAGAGAATGATGACTGCAAATTTGATAGAACAATTGATTCTTAGTTCTTACCTCTTGAGCAAAGTCAAATGCAGTGGGCGGACTGGTGTACCATGAGCTCTGTGAAAACCAATGTTGCCATAATGCAAATCATCATCAGTTGCATCAAAGTACACTAATAATTCATCAACCTTCTCAAAATCAGATGGTTCGACTGTAGGGAAGTATTCATTCATTTCAACATTTTCTTGCCCGAATGCTAGATTGTCATTAGGCACATCACAGACTGCTATCATTCCCTGATTGGAAGTGAAAGCACCAGCTGAGGAATTGGAGCCGTTTGATTGGGTAAAGATATTATCCTCCAACAGGGAGTTTCGGTCTGATTCTGGCTGGTCAGCACTTTCACTTATGGAGTCAAAGAATTCCTCAACGTCAAACATTTGCACTAGGTCAATATTTACACCAATCTCATTTGTGTTTTCTACATCGCAATTCCTTATAGGGTAATCAACAGATTCCTCAACAAAAGAATATGCTACATTCACAGTATCTGCAATATCCTTCAACTCCACACATTCTTCCTTTGCATTTAGACAAGTTTGAGTACGACTGCAATCTTCCACTGGAGGATGTTTCTCCATTTCATTAATAGAAGCTGGCATAATCTTCTGAGAAGGTGTATCACCCAAGTCAGTCAAGCTAGTATCTTTGGAAACCTCATCCAGTAAATTGCTTGCATCTTCTGGATGGCTGCCATTATCTGTTCCATCAAAATATGGTGCAAAATTGGAAACATTCGTCTGTTCTTCATTCAAGTCTTCATTCTGAAAATGATTGAAAGCGCAAATGATTAATCTAAGAATACATCTTTCTATGTTTGGAAAAAGGAGAAACAAATGAATTAACCAGTTTATGGAAATTCTGCAAATTTCCACAAGCCACTGCCAGTTAATCAATTATTGTCAGAATAATTGTTGGACCAATCCCATCCATCAATACGTCAGAAAAATTTAAACCAGCAGATGCACACTCGAGTCTACATATCCATTAGTTTGCCTAATTTACCTCTTCGATGTTTATGTTTCAAATGATACCAATCTGATTAGATAGATATTAAATATTTTAATATTGACCACAGATACCCTCACATATGATATATGCACTATATGGTGGATTGATTGCACATCCCTTGCGTATGCTTTTGGAAACCTTGCTATGTCAGTCACCACTATGAGTATAAAAACAAACAATAATCATGAGAGCAAACAAAATTGCAAATACTAACAAGACAAGAGAGTACTATTGTACAAGTCAGAGTTTATTAATGGGGGAATAGTGTGCTTGATTCTAAGGTTGGTTCCTTGACTAATTGGGATTAGACTTGAAGTTCGTTTATTAGGCAAAGCTATACACCATTTATTTATTTATTTTTGGAAGAGCCCAGTGGTTGTTTACCCCAACTTGGCATTGCTTGAATCCTTCCCCGACTTCTATAACTTTGAATTAGAATCCTAAACTATGCATGCTGCCTACTTTATTTGTCCATCAGATACTTGCGTTCGAGTTAAACTCTATAGACGAAGTGTTGATTTACAGGTCTGCAAAACCATGCTCTTTTTTCTAGGTCCAATTGCTTAAAGATTCTCTCTTTGTTTTTCAAAATATCTCAAATTTCCTTGTAATCCTAGTGACCACTGCAAATCATTGGTCCATGTCATAGTTGGAAAAATATTCTGAAAACAGTATGACAATGGAACAAATTATTAGAAGAATATCATAGTATTTGTCAGATGTTAGTGTGACTATAAGTTAAACCATGCATTCATGTGCCAGCTAGGATTTTGTCAATGGAGAACTAAGTCACTGCTACAAGGTTTCAGTTAGGACAATGTATCAGTGTTTCTGTTGTGCAATTAAATTGAAAAAAAAAATGCTCAAGTTCTTCAATGATTTTGAGATTGTAAAACAAAGCAATATCTGGTATTGTTGGGGAATACATTGCTTATGTCTTCCGTTTTATGCAGATAGTTCAAAAGTAGAGATCAATAAAGAAGAAATTCTGTATCTGCACCTGTACAAGATCACTAAACTCAAAATGTTCTTGTTCAGTGGGGTGATAATCCCCTCCGTCAAGCATTGAAACCACACCATCTTCCTCCTCCACCCATTCTTTTTCAAGAAATGGTGCTCCATATTGAGCACCGTTCTGAGGCCCAGAGCCACTCTTTAGAAAGATCCTGCAAACAACATGCGCATCCTTCCCCACCGATGCTTCACGATTCAAACTCAATTCCGAGTAAAGAAACAAGAAATAAAGAAAAATCGATTTGAGAGATGTACCTGGAAAATCCCGGACTTGGTCAAGTCCTCATCCTCGAGGCGGTACTCGTGCATAACCCAATTTGTCCTGTTGCCACGAGGCGCCCTGCCGGAATGGTACACCAGCGTTTTCTTCATGCCGACAGCGCGGGGGCCGCGTCCCACTGATCGGTCCTTGCCGGTGGTCTTCCAGTAGCCCTGAGGCGTGGCGCGGTTGGTTCGCGACCGGGTGGAATACTTGCGGTCCAGGGAGCTAAAGAAGTACCACTCCTGGTCGCGGCTTCGGATCCGGGACAGGCTCGGCAGCTCCCACGGCTCGAACATGTACAGCTCTACCTCCGCGATGGCATCGACGCGGAGCGGCCGGCCGCAGACCTTGCGCTTGAGGTAGTAGGAGACGAGCTCCTCGTCAGTAGGGTGGAAGCGGAATCCGGGGGCCAGGCGGGACGCAGCCGCCGCGGTCGGCGGCGGCAGATTAGAAGACGAGGCTTTGGCGGCGACGGAATTCATCGATCGGAGCCGATCGGATCGAAATGGCGATCGATCGGCCGAGGAATCGGGGACGAGGGTTTCCGAATCGATCAAGAGTTAGTATTAAGGATTTCGCTAGAAGGTGGATTTAGATGCTTCTAATAACGATTAATCCATTTAATCGACCTTTTTTAAAAACTTTAAAATATAAAATCGGTTACCTTTTCTAAATATAAAAAACATTTCTTTTTAATTTATTATCAAAACTATCTCATTTTTTTCCATCAAATTTATTTTCACCTTTAAATCCGTCTTATCTAATCTATCTAACCCTTGATGACTTTGTCTTTCCAAGAACGTCTATTAGACGTCGTACTATGCCAACGAGATCTCCGTGATTCAGATATAAGTGGTATGAGATCTGAGTCGGCGAATACTGATATGACTATTGTCTTTATGTGCAGGTGTCAGAGGGTTTGTACTGTCGCGGACAATGACAATTTCCAAACCGTAGTACACTCGGGGTAGGTCGATCGGAACACATAGGGAACACCGAGCCATAGTACACTCGGGGGTAGGCCGATCGACGCACCAGGGTTCCCTCCTTAGTGCCCTCGGCGGGGACTGGTTTAGCACTCGAGTCGAGTACTTGTCTGACCAGCGCATCCGACCAGAATAGAATTCGAGGCCAGTGGCGTGGCTGCCCCCCCCCCCCCGGGCATTCTTACGACCGACCGGGTCGTTAACCCCCACAGTCCCTCTTGGGCCTAGCGAAGGGGGCCCATGTTCACTATACCGAGCTCCCATATTCTAATCCGTTAGAACCTTTTTTAGACTTAGCCACGCTGGCTGACCTGACTCCACGCCAGCAAGGGCAGGATGATAAGCATCCCCTTCGAGTCGAGTCGAAGGAGGTGGCGAGCCCGACTGACTGAACTGTTTGCTCAGAGGCAAAAAGTGCTACCCGGTATAGGCCAACCGACTGCTAGCTGGCGACACCAGCTGTCCCCGATCGACTCGTGGCATGGCCAGCATCGTTCTCCCGTATCGCTTCCATGTGTTACCCCCAGGTGCCCGGAAGATCGATTTGTATCATCTCATTAACTACTGGGGGTCGCGTGTCCTCCATCGATTGGTTCTCTGAGTAACGAAATGTCCCGCGTCAGAGCCCACACATGCACGCTTTGCAGTTCCCCAAGGTTCATTATGGCGGGAAATGGACCGCTTTGATCCAATCCCGCCTTTTTACCGGATCACCATCGGACGACTAACATCCACCCTTTGGCCCTTTAAATATCGCCTCGTTTCCTTTCACTGTCCCACTTTTTACCTTGCCCCTTCCTCCTTCCTGTGCTCTGCTAGGGTTCCGGCGATCTCCTCCGGCGGATGGCGGATTCTGCGACCCCCACCCTTTCCAACAATCCACCTTCGTTTTTCTAGGGTTAGTTTGCCTCTCTAGTTTCCATCATCCATTCATGGCTTCTTCCGCCCTGACCCCTGGCCCCTGGTATACCACTGTCGTCTCCGAGCTGCGTCTTCGGGACCTTGGCCGCCTCTGAGCGGAATACCAAATCCCTTCTGACCATTGCTTAGCGCTCTCAGGCCCCGATGACCGACCTGAGAGACCACCTCTGAGTTACATAATTCTTTCCCGAGACCATCTTCAGGCCGACCTCCGCTTTCCCCTCCATCCCTTCTTTTCGGAGGTGTGTCAGTACTTCCAACTTCCCCTATCTCAACTGGCCCTGAACGCCATTTGCCTTATCTAGGGTGATCATTATTTTTGCCTTGTATAAAATTTCTCTCCGACCAAAAATCTTCCACTTCTTTTATTATCCCAAAAAATAAGAGCCGAGTGATTTCTTCTTCCAGGCCCGAGCCAAGACCTCTTTTCTAACCAAACTCCCGATTTCCAACAAAGGTTGGAAGGATCGTTTCTTTTATATAACACAACCCCGACCCTAGCTGGCCAACGGCCTGGATAGAGGACATGCCCACATCTCCTCCTCTTCCCAAATCCTATCGCTCTCTGCTAACCTACAGCTTGCCCTTCGAAGCGGTGACCGGCACTTTCACAGGGTGAACCTCCTTCAGGAGAGATACTCTACGTATTTGGCTTAAGCCAAACATCAACTCCTCGACCTGCCTCGCTCGGTAAGCTTTCTCGTCGCTTTTTTTTAGTACTAGCTTTTGCTTTGCAGCCACCATGAGTTAGCATGGAGGGTTGTCTTACGATGCGAGCTAAGCTGAATGGCGAACTGGAGAAGCGAGCAGTGGACCCCCTCCACTCGGCCCCTATGTCTGAGCTGCCCGTTGACCCTACTGGAGCTCCTGCGAGTCCAGTAGATGACCGTCTGGAGGAGGACGACCAACCTCTTGTGAGGAGGCATCGTCGGATCCGCACTCCGAGCCCCCCTCCTGTTATGTCGACCGAGGTCCAGGTCCAGGTCGGGGTCGCCCCCGCCCCCCGTCTGAAGAAGAAGAAGAAGCAGTCACTGAGGGATTCTTAAGAGCATCCAAAAGGGTCTGCTCGAGCAGCAGCTACACTTGGCCCCTCTCACCCCGATCATTCTTCCAGCACGCCAGACATCCCTTTGTCCCTCAACTCGCCTACCTCTCCCACAGAAGTTCCGCTCATTCCATCGACCCTCCACGTTCTAGTGCCATCTCTTGCCGATCCCCGCCTGGAATTGCCACCCGGGAGCCTTCCTTACTAGACCCTGGAGCTGCAATTGTATGGACCCATTGCGGATCGGTATCTGCAAGGGGTTCGGGAATTGTACTATCGAGGTCCCAACAGCAAGACCAATGTCTTTTTCTTCGATGTCACCCAGGTATGCTTTTCAACACTACTTTTCCGATCGGGCTTGCTTGTTTGGTCTACCTGCTAACCCTTTTCCTAGTAGTTCTAGGGTTCCTCCCATAGCCTATATATGGCGGTCGTGACCCATGCGCAGGCTCGGATAGCCACCGAGCGTCGAGTGGAGGAGCTGGAGACCCGCCTTCGTCATCCTCGGTTGGTCTCCATCGAGGCCAGTCTGAATGACCTCCGGGCCGAGATCATCGCTCTGCAGGACAAGTTATTCGCTTCGGAGGATCAACTGGTGGTGGCCCGAACCTAGGTGGAGTCATCAGAGTTTGTCGTTTCCCACGCTCAGAGTCGGATCTCCACACTAGAGTATGCTTAGCGGAAGGCCTGGGTTTCTTATACTCAGGCCTAGGAGGAGGCTACAAAGAAAAAGAATGAACTCCTCCAACTCTCTCTCGCCCATGAGTCGATGAAGGCAGAGCTGTTAACCAGGGAACGGGACATGGCGACCCAGGATGAGACCATCCATTCCCTATCATCCCAACTGACGGCCCGAGATCACGACATAAACACCCAAGTCAAGGAGATCAGCTAGCTTCACGACCGACTGTCTGAGTGGGAAGCCTCTCAATCAGAGCTTGAGGAGCTGCGGGTCTACAAAGCGAGCGAGTCGGCGCGGCTAGATACCCATTGGGTGGAGTACATCAACTCGATGGCCTTCAGCAAGTAGCTTGCCGCTTAGGTGAATCCCCTTCTTAAGCTGCAACTCACCAACACCTTTGATCAGCTTAAGCAGGGAGGTCATATTCCTCTTGATCTGTCGGTCAGCACAGTGAAGCTTTCGGGCCTAACTTAACAGTTACCGGAGGAGGTTCACAACCCATTTGATTGAAGACTTAGGAATGTTTTCCCTTTTTGTTCCTCTCTATCTACTCCTGTAATGACTTATATGATTAATATATCCCGTATCATTTACCATTATGAACATTTTGAGTTGTTTCCCATCTCAGATAATTATTTCATGCCTCCTTGAACCCGGATTTGCAATCCGTTTTATCCTGGCAAGGTCCTCTCGGGGACCTCTATTTCGGTCCAGGATAAGGAACGCGGATCACCATAAGTCAAATCGGGAGCACCAAGCTAGGTAGCAACGTGGGGGCATGCCTGCTTATAATTCGCTGGCAAAGTGAGAGTCTGGACACCCATTCGAACGTGGGCCACCACGCTTCCAATCGGGGACACCGAGCTGGGTGGCGGCGTGGGGGCATGCCCACTTATAACTCCCTAGCGAAGCGAGAGTCTGGACACCCATTCGGGCAGACATCGGGAGACGTGGGCCGCCACGCGTCCGATTAGGACATCGAGCTGGGTGGTGGTATGGGGGCATGCCCACTTATAACTCGTTGGCGAAGCGAGAGTCTGGACACCCATTCGGCCCGATATCGAGAAGCGTGGGCCACCACGCGTCCAATCGGGGACACCGAGCTAGGTGGTGGTGTGGGGGCATGCTCACTTATAACTCGCTGGTGAAGTGAGAGTCTGGACACCCATTGGGCCTGACATCGGGAGGCGTGGGCCGCCACACATCCAATCAGGGACACCGAGCTAGGTGGTGGCGTAAGAGCATGCCCACTTATAACTCGCTAGCGAAGCGAGAGTCTGGATACCAGTTCGGGCCGATATTAGGAGGCATGGGCCGCCACGCATCCAATCGGCGACACCAAGCTAGGTGGTGGCGTGGGGGAATGCCCACTTATAAATAGTTGGCGAAGCGAGATTCTGGACACCCGTTTGGGCCGATATTGGGAGTCGTGGGCCCCACGCATCCATTCGGGGACACCAAGCTGGGTGGTGGCGTGGGCGCATGCCCACTTATAACTTGCTGGCGAAGCGAGATTCTGGAATACTTATGCACGTCATGGGGAATTTGGGCAATTTATTAAGCAACCCAGAGTTGGGCTAAACACTATGCTTTCACAACTTCACTGGGGCTTTCTATAGAGTTGCAGATGAATCACACTCCAAGGTCTGTCTAGCTTTTTACCCTCTCGTTCTCCAGGTAATTAGCCCTTGAGGCTAACTTTTGGACCACCCTGAATGGCCCTCCCTATTGGGGGCTCTAATTTGTTAACATCGTCGGCTGGCTATATCCTCTTCCACACGAGATCCCCAACCTGGAATGCCCGGGCCAACACTTTCGATCGTACCTTTGTTTCATCCTTTGCCCGATAGGCGAACATCCTTACTACGGTCTTCTCTCGGATTTCCTCAACCAGATCTAGCTCCAAACGCCTCCTTTCTGCATTTCCTTCGTCATAGGACTTTCTCCGGTCAGATTCACATCCTAATTCCACCGGCACCACCGCCTCACTCCCATAGACCAATTGGAAAGGCGTGTGACATGTTCCTTCCCTCGGCGTGGTTCGTTGGGCCCATAGGACGCTGAGAAACTTGTCCACCCATGTTCCACCCGCGTGATCCAACTTCATCTTCAATCCTCTCTGAATTTCTCGACGGGTGACCTCGACCTCCCCGTTACTCTAAGGGTATGCGACAGAGGTGAAAGACTGCTGAATGCCATGAGACAAACACCATTCCCTCATTCTCCTGCCCTGGAACTATCACCCATTATCTGAGACCAACTTGTGAGGGATCCCGTACCGACAGAGTATATTTTGCCATAGGAACTTTATCACCGTCGATTCGGTGATCCGCGCCAATGCTTCCGCTTCTATCTACTTGGAAAAATAATCCACCGCCATAAATAATAACCTTTTCTGAGCGGAAGCTACAGGGAATGACCCCACTATATCCTTACCCTACTGATCAAAGGGGTAGGATACCACAGACGCTTTCAATGACTCGACGGGCCGATGAGGGAGGTTTTGATGCTTCTGACATGACAAGCAGGTAGAAATCAGCTGATCGGTGTCCTTTTGCACGACCAATAGTAACCCAGGAGCAATGCTATCCAAGCCACAACTCTCCCCCTGGTGTGGTTACCACAAATTTCCATGTGTATCTCTCAGATCAGTTAGTCGGCATCCTCGCTGCCTAGACACTTGAGCAACGGTCAGGCGAAGACTCTCTTGTACAGTACATCCCCGACCAGGAATATTGAACTGCTCGCTTTCTTAAGAGTCTTGCTTGCTCCTGGTCGAACGGGAGCGTCCCATGCATCAGGTAGGCGACCGGAGGTGTCCTCCAATCAGTCTCGAGCTCTAATTCCGCCTACAGCTCTATGTGCATCACCGGCATTGTTTGGCCCATCGGTTGAGGGAGCACCCAAGAGCCCACCGCACTAGCCAATTTTGCAAGTTCGCCTGCCTGAAGATTACTTTCCTTCGAAATCTTCTGCAACTAGACCTCCTGAAATTCGGCCTTCAACTTCTCGTATGCCTCGACGTACACTTGCAGTCGGTCACTGTTGACCACGAAATGACCCGCGAGCTGTTGCGTGGCCAGCTGCGAATCTGAGTGCAATACCACCCAAGTCGCGCCCACGTACCTGGAGGCCTGTAGTCTGACGATAAGGGTCTCATATTCCGCTTCATTATTAGATGCCCGGTATTCCAACCGCACGGATAAATCAAGTTGCTCCTCCTTTGGAGAGATCATTAGAATGCCAATACCACTTCCCTGCCTAGCCGACGACCCGTCTATGTAAATTCGCCAGACACCCTCTGTCTCCTCCGAGCGCAGATCGCTGAGAAAATCAGCCAAGACCTGTGCTTTAATAATGGGTCGAGCATGATATTATATGTCGTATTCGCTCAGCTCCGTTGACCATTTGATCAATCGTCCCAAAGCCTCCAAATTCGTCAACACCCGACCTAAACCACTGTTGGTCAAGACAACGATCGGATGTGCTAAGAAATAAGGTTGAAATCGTCGAGCGGCTAAGAGCAAGATGTAAGCCAACTTCTCGAGTGTCATTACACGACACTTGATACCCTTTAGTAAGTGTGCAAAAAAGTACACCGGCTATCATTCAGCCTCTCCTTGCTTCACCAGTACCATGCTTACTGCTTCGACTGAGGTCGCTAAATAGACGTATAGAGGCTCCCCCAGCTCCGGCCGAGCCAAAATAGGTAACTCTGCCAGATAGGTCTTCAATTCCTCAAAGACTTTATCACAGTCTACGTCCAACTGAAACTTAGTGGCTCGGCGCAGAGTTTTGAAGAAAGGTAAGCCCCACTTGACGGCTCGGGAGCTAAAGCGAGACAAAGTCGTGATCATTCCTGTGAGTCTCTGTGCTTCACTCAAGCTTCGCGGTGGTGACATTTCGTGCAGCGCCTTGACTTTGCTCGGATTGGCCTTGATGCCCCTCTTGGTCACAATGTAGCCGAGGAATTTTCTGCTCCGTGCCCTAAAAAGGCACTTGGCCGGGTTCAACTTCAGCCAATACCTACGCAAGGTGTGATAGGTTTCTTCCACATTCTGCACCAAATCAGCCACTCGGGCGGTTTTGACAAAGATATTATCCACGTAGACCTCAATGTTCCTCCCAATTTGCGCTCGGAAGACCTTGTGTTGGTGCAATCTTGGTTAGGTCAGGGTTGACCTAGTTTGACAAAAGCTCAGGTGAGCTTGAGTCTGGTAAGCTCGGGTGAGCTTGAGGTCGTATGTTTCGATGTTTGACAATGATGTTTGAATGTGAAAATGTTTGAATGTCGTAGGAAGTCAAGTGAGTCAAGGTTGATTGGAGGCTTGACGGGAAAAGACCTAGTGAGACTAGGTGAAGTCCAGGTAGATCGGGGAGATCGTACGCTGGCATGGGAAAAGACCTAGTGGGACTAGGCACACCTAGTGGGACTAGGTGAAGTCCAGGTAGATCGAGGAGATCGTACGCTGGCATGGGAAAAGACCTAGTGGGACTAGGCACACCTAGTGGGACTAGGTGAAGTCCAGGTAGATCGGGGAGATCATACGCTGGCATGGGAGAAGACCTAGTGGGACTAGGTGAAGTCCAGGTAGATCGGGGAGATCATACGCTGGCATGGGAGAAGACCTAGTGGGACTAGGTGAAGTCCAGGTAGATCGGGGAGATCGTACGCTGGCATGGGAAAAGACCTAGTGGGACTAGGCACACCTAGTGGGACTAGGTGAAGTCCAGGTGGATCGGGGAGATCGCACGCTGGCATGGGAAAAGACCTAGTGGGACTAGGCACACCTAGTGGGACTAGGTGAAGTCCAGGTGGATCGGAGAGATCGCACGCTGGCATGGGAGAAGACCTAGTGGGACTAGGTGAAGTCCAGATGGATCGGGGAGATCGCATGCTGGCAAGGTGGAAGTCTACCGAGAGACTAGACCTAACTCGAGTGTTAGGCAAACCTGGTGGGGAATCAGGTTAAGTCCTAGTTGGGAACTAGGCAGAAGAAATCCAGGTTGGTCAAAGGGGTTGACCGTGAACACAAGTTAGGTTGGTCTCAATCGATTGGGTGATCGATTGGGTTGTTGTCTCGCGAGAACAAGAAGGATCTTAATCAATTGGGTAATTGATTAAGAAGAACTGTAATCAATTAGGTAATTGATTAAAGAGGATCTTAATCAATTGGGTAATTGATTAAGAGCAGTGGTAATCGATTGGGTAATTGATTAAGAGTAGTGGTAATCGATTGGGTAATCGATTAAGAGTAGTGGTAATCGATTGGGTAATCGATTAAGAGAGTTTTGTTGCGAGAACAGAAGGTGGCTGAATCGATTGGGTAATTGATTCAGCCTTCCCTTAATCGATTGGTCAATCGATTAAGGGCAGTGATAATCGATTGGCTAATCGATTCGGGTTCAAAAACTAGCCGTTGAACGGCTAAGATGACGTGGTAATCGATTGAGTAATCGATTGGGAAACCCTAGGCGTCGGGTATAAGGGTTTTCACGCAGGTTTTAAGCCACAACTCTTCTCCCCTTTTTCCTCCTTCATTGGTGCCATCTCAAGGGAAGTCTTGGAGGTTTTTGCTGCTGCATTTCCAAGGTTCTAGAGGCAACCACAAGCTTGAAGATAGCAAGGAAAGCAAAGAGAGTTTATTCGTTGTAAATCTTGTAAGATTTCATTTTGTGTTTGCTTTGATTCTTGTTGTATCTTTGTGAAAGCTTGTAAGAGGTTTCTCCACCTCAAGAAGGAGATCTTTCATAGTGTATGAGAGAGTGAGGAGAGTGGATCCTTGGATTAGTCACCCGACCGGGATGGATACCAAGTAAATCCTTTGTGTTAGCGTTTGCTCGAGTCTTCCGCCGCGACAAATCATCACGGAGCAAATCAGAGCTAATCACCCCCCCTCTAGCTCGCCTACCGATCCCAACAAGTAGTATCAGAGCAAGGTTGCTCTTATTTGGACTCATCGCCAAGAGGGCAAGAGCTAGAGGAAGAAGAAGAAGTTGGAAGAAACCCTAATTTCAAGAAGTCATCATCAAGGGTTTTCAACTTCAAGAATGGAGTTTGGCTATGACACAAGGGCACCTCCACCATTCGACAAGGCAAATTTTGGTCCTTGAAAGTCAAAGATCGAAAATTATTTCATGATGGAGATAGAGCAATGGTTTGCTCTAATGGAGGGTTTTGAAGCTCCAACAAGCTCAAAAGGAAAACTCTTCAAGAAAAGCAAATGGAATGAGGAGCAAATCAAGAGATGCGAGGCCAACTACAAAGTGATCAAGCTATTGGTCAATCTTTTGCCAAGCACCATCTTGGACAAGATTGGAGAATTTCAAGACGCCAAAGAGCTATGGAGCAAATTGGCAAGGCTTCATGAAGATCCCTCTACTATACCAAATCAAGAAAAATCCGAAGAGGGAGATTCATCAAGTGAAGAGGACTCAGAAGTTGAGAGGTGCTCAACATCCGAAGATGAAGCTCAAGAAGCCTCTACCTCAAGGGTTGAAGAGGAAATTCAAGAAGCCTCCACCTCTAGGATTGAGGGGGAGCAAAATGTGTCATTGGCATCGGATCAAAGACAAGCTTCAACATCATATTCCAATGTCAATGAAGAAGAAGAAAGTGCCACCTCTACACCACATGAAGGTATAAGAATTTCAAGTTGTAAAAATAAAAATCATATCATTTGTTTTGAGTGTAGGGAAAAAGGGCACTATAAGAGTAAGTGTCCAAAATTGGTCAAGAAGAAGGTGCAAATGGCACCCAAGACCAAGGAGAAGGCAAAGGAGGTCGGCCCTGTGATAAAGAAGGATAAGAAGCACATAGTGTGCTTCTCATGCAAAGAAAAGGGACATTATCGAAATTAATGTCCAAAGGGGAAGAAACCGACCAAGGCAAAAGGGAGGAGCTCAAATCAAGGGGGAGCCTCCAAGAACAAGACTAAGGTATCATTAGGTAATGGTACTTATTTTCATCATGATAATATGCATGCTAGAGATAACTATTATCATTTTAATGTTATTTATCATGAAAATAGGAGGTATAAAAATCCTAAGGAAAACTATAGAGCTTTCCATGCTAGGACTACCACCTCTAAGGATAGGGAACAAATTAAGAATTTCCAAGGTAGACCTACCCAATCCAAGGCTAAGAAAAACAATCACCAAGGCTATATTAGAAAACCAAGTCTTAATGAGGTAATGATTGAAAATCACGTTTTGAGGTCAAAACTTGATAAATTAGAAAAATTCCTTAAGAAAATAGAAAATCTATTTAAGGGGTCAAAAATACAAAACCTAGATTTTGAAAATCAAGGACCCTCTAGGAGTAAGAAAGGTTTGGGACACAAACCTAAAACCAAGGATGATGGTTCATCCTATTATAGAGTTCCATATAGGTATGGAACTCAATCTAAGTCAAGAAGTCAAGTCAAGGTCGCAAGGGAAGCCATCCCTAGAGTTGACCAAGACAAGACAAAGGTGACTAAGGCTTCGGAAAAGCCTAAGAAAGTCTTTAGGAAGGTATCAAGGGAAGTCATCCCTAGTGAATACCTAGAACACCCAAGGAGCACCAATAGGTTTTGGGTTCCTAAGAGTGTGTTCGCCACACCCTAGATAGGTCTAGGGAGTGTCAACTCTAATTGGAAGGGTAGTTAACCCAACCTTGATGAAGTTGGCACTTTGGGACATTTTCAAGGAATTACTATCCTAGAAAATGAAGGATTCATTTATTTACTCTAGGAGGAGTAAATTTGTGCCAAACTATATTTTTGGAAGACTAAACTTGATAAAGTTGGCACAACTAGGTTAGAATTCGAAGATAGGCCAAGTTGGGGAGTTTTGGCATTATCTTGGAAATTAGGGCAAATTTAGGATTATTAATGGCTTAGCGATGAGTTATTGATACTTAGATAGGAAATCTAGGTATTTTTTCCTTTGCTATTATGCCATGTTTTTTTTATGCCCTATCACATGCCATGACATCATATTTCATCATTCATATTTATTATGAAAATATTACATGTCATGTCATACATGCATCATCTAGTTATAATTTCCTTTGAAAATCCTAATATGATGCACGTCATGGTCATTAATCATGCATAAATTAATTTTTATTGAAATTAAGGGCATTGGCATTAATTGACATCCTAGGTGGATGATCAAGGTTTATAATGTCTAGGTAGAAATGCATGAACCCTTAATTTAGGGAGAACATGACTTTCACTTCTCACTAAGACTATAAGTTGACTTGTGTGTGTTTTTGAGACACATTAGAAACAAGTGAGATGCTAGGGTGATGAACAAAACTCAAGGTGTTGATAAAGTGTTCATCAAATTGAGTTTTATGTTCATCAAAACAAGAAGTTCAATGAACTCCAATCATTGGGAAAGCTAATGTACAAGTCATGTGCATTTAGCCCAAGGAACATGGTTGAAAATTATCTTTGAAAACTATTTCAAAACTATTTTGGAAAACCTTGGTGAAGACTATCTTTTGATAGCACTCATCATTGATGAATTGGATACAAAATAGAGTAAAACATTGAAATATTTCAATGGTTTCTAATTTTGTATCAATTTTTGAAAATAAAGGTTATTTTCATAGAAAACTATTTTTCCATGATAGTATATGGTATAAATAATATCTACACGAAATTTTAGATTTTTTTGAATTTTGTAGAATTATTTAGGAGTTTCTGAAATTCGAATCTGCAATTGTTTTCAGAAATCAGAAACTCTCAATCGATCGGGTGATCGATTGGGACCATAGCCAATCGATTGGTCAATCGATTGGTCGATCCTTTTACGAGCACAGAAGCTCGGGTAGTCGATCCGGTGATCGATTACAGGTAGCCGTAATCGATCGGATGATCGATTAAGGCAGGCCATAATCGATTGGTTCCCAACACCAATCGATTGGTGAGACTGAAACTGTCTATTTTCAGTTCAATAACCCATTGTTAAGTAACCTAACAATCCCTAGACCCTAGAATTATTTTTATAAGTATATTTAGGTAAATTTCATTGTGAAATCAAAAAGGGAAATGGTTTGGTGAACATTTAAGGGTTAAGGAGAGATTTTGATTCAAATTTTGAATTTCAAAATCTCAATTACCTCAAGTTGAGTTTTCCTAAAGGTTTAGGAACTCAAAAATCATTGTTGGTGCAATGATAGAGGTTTAGAGCATGTTTTGAGGGGGAGGTCTTCCTTAACAACACGTGTTTGAATTTTTTTTGGAATAAGTGAATGAATGGAGATTGGGAATCTTCATGAGTGCTCAAGGTTGAGCATAGGTTAAATGAAAAGTATGAGATTTTCATTGGGTATACCTTTGACCATATAGACTCTCAGGGAGAGTGTTTAATGTGTGTCAAAGGGGGAGAAAATTGAAAGGCTAATAGAGATTAGTCTTTCTCAAACATATTGTCAAACATCAAAAAGGGAGAGATTGTTGGTGCAATCTTGGTTAGGTCAGGGTTGACCTAGTTTGACAAAAGCACAGGTGAGCTTGAGTCTGGTAAGCTCGGGTGAGCTTGAGGTCGTATGTTTCCATGTTTGACAATGATGTTTGAATGTGAAAATGTGTGAATGTCGTAGGAAGTCAAGTGAGTCAAGGTTGACTGGAGGCTTGACGGGAAAAGACCTAGTGGGACTAGGTGAAGTCCAGGTAGATCGGGGAGATCGTACGCTAGCATGGGAAAAGACCTAGTGGGACTAGACACACCTAGTGGGACTAGGTGAAGTCCAGGTAGATCGGGGAGATCGTACGCTGGCATGGGAAAAGACCTAGTGGGACTAGGCACACCTAGTGGGACTAGGTGAATTCCAGATAGATCGGGGAGATCATACGCTGGCATGGGAGAAGACCTAGTGGGACTAGGTGAAGTCCAGGTAGATCGGGGAGAACGTACGCTGGCATGGGAAAAGACCTAGTGGGACTAGGCACACCTAGTGGGACTAGGTGAAGTCCAGGTGGATCGGGGAGATCGCACGCTGGCATGGGAAAAGACCTAGTGGGACTAGGTGAAGTCTAGGTGGATCGGGGAGATCGCACGCTGGCATGGGAGAAGACATAGTGGGACTAGGTGAAGTCCAGATGGATCGGGGAGATCGCATGCTGGCAAGGTGGAAGTCTACCGAGAGACTAGACCTAACTCGAGTGTTAGGCAAACCTGGTGGGGAATCAGGTTATGTCCTAGTTGGGAACTAGGCAGAAGAAATCCAGGTTGGTCAAAGGGGTTGACCGTGAACACAAGTTAGGTTGGTCTCAATTGATTGGGTGATCGATTGGGTTGTTGTCTCGCGAGAACAAGAAGGATCTTAATCAATTGGGTAATTGATTAAGAAGGACTGTAATCAATTAGGTAATTGATTAAGGAGGATCTTAATCAATTGGGTAATTGATTAAGAGCAGTGGTAATCGATTGGGTAATTGATTAAGAGTAGTGGTAATCGATTGGGTAATCGATTAAGAGTAGTGGTAATCGATTGGGTAATCGATTAAGAGAGTTTTGTTGCGAGAACAGAAGGTGGCTGAATCGATTGGGTAATTGATTCAGCCTTCCCTTAATCGATTGGTCAATCGATTAAGGGCAGTGGTAATCGATTGGCTAATCGATTCAGGTTCAAAAACTAGCCGTTGAACGGCTAAGATGACGTGGTAATCGATTGGGTAATCGATTGGGAAACCCTAGGCGTCGGGTATAAGGGTTTTCACGCAGGTTTTGAGCCACAACTCTTCTCCCCTTTTTCCTCCTTCATTGGTGCCATCTCAAGGGAAGTCTTGGAGGTTTTTGCTGCTGCATTTCCAAGGTTCTAGAGGCAACCACAAGCTTGAAGATAGCAAGGAAAGCAAAGAGAGTTTATTCATTGTAAATCTTGTAAGATTTCATTTTGTGTTTGCTTTGATTCTTGTTGTATCTTTGTGAAAGCTTGTAAGAGGTTTCTCCACCTCAAGAAGGAGATCTTTCATAGTGTATGAGAGAGTGAGGAGAGTGGATCCTTGGATTAGTCACCCGACCGGGGTGGATACCAAGTAAATCCTTTGTGTTAGCGTTTGCTCGAGTCTTCCGCCGCGTCAAATCATCACGGAGCAAATCGGAGCTAATCACCCCCCTCTAGCTCGCCTACCGATCCCAACACCTTGTTCATCATGCACTGATAAGTAGCCCCTGCATTTTTGAGCCCCGTATGAGTTTAAAAATAACTGTCGAGTGGAGGGTGTACTCCGCACGGGTTCTTCCGTCGCCGAGCCAGCAGTGGGTCTTCCTTGACCCTGGCCACCTCTCGGGGAGACCTAATGCCCTCGACCCCTGGTGGTCGGGGCCCAACCCCTCCGGCCATATCGGCAATCCTCGGTGCTATGGGGTGTTGCTTTGGTGGAAAGCACAATATGACCTCCATCGGACCAGTAGACATCCCTACGCCATTTGCTGAACATGTCTCCGTTCCATCCCCACTCGGTTGATCGCGCCCTCTAGGGCTACGGATGGGCCCGCCTGGTGAGCAACTATTCTGTGGGGGACAATGTCCCGGGGCAGCACCAGCTTCTTTTTTACGAGAAGCCTAGGCTTCCTTCACGTTGATGTATTTAACAATTTTTTCTAATAGACTATCGAAGTCCTTTGGAGGCTTCCTAATCAACGATCTCCTTCCTCTAAGCCTTGGGAGAAAGCGCTGATGAGGACCTTGGGGGTGGCGGTTGGTACGTACATGGTCACGCCATTGAACCTCTTGATGTAGACTCGAGGTGATTCCTTCGGACCTTATTTTAACGCAAATAAGTTGAGGCTTGTCTCATGATGCCTCCGACTGCTCGCGAGATGTTGCATAAACAACCTCTTGAGCTCCACGAAACTTGACACAGACCCACTCGGGAGCCAATCAAACCAACGCTGAGTTGGTCCCGATAGGGTTGTTAGAAATGCCCGACACTTGATGCCCTCGGGTTATTGATGAAGCAGGACGACGCTTTCGAACTTCATAATATGCTCCTTGGGATCGCTAGCTCCCGAGTACTCTGGGATGGTGAAAAATTGGAGATGCTTGGGGACATGGTCTTCAAGAACAGGCAGGGAAAACGATCTGCGCATTGGGGGGGGGGGGGGTGGCGCTGGGTCGTCTAGACCCTTTCCCTTGTCGGGTCGTTGCTGGTGTGTCTAACTGGATGTGAACCCCTCTGTCGGACCCGAGTGGGCTCATCTCCTCTAGTTCGGAAGAGAGCAAGGAGAAGGGAATTGGGATGCCTTCCAGCCTAGCGGCATTCCCTTGACCCATTGGGTTGCCAACTACCGATGGCTTGGGGAACCGGGCCGCGGGGCTGCCAGCAGGCAGGGGTAGTTGGAGGGTCTTTTGGGTTCGAGCATCCATTAAGAACTCATACTCCTCCAGCGTGATGGTAACCGTTACTTTGTTGGGGTCTTCCATCTTTTACTCCCAATCAGGCGGTATGTCCTCCTTCTAGCGCCAATTATGATCCTGTCGACGAACGAGGTTGAGTCCCAGCGCAATGATGGGGTGTGATTCGTTGGCAAGAGGAGGATGACCAACGACGTACTGTACGATTTAGTTTCCGGCGGCAAGGGCCTCCCAGCGGTCAAGTCAGCATGTGATGGAGAGAAAGGGAGTTGATTAAGAAAAATATTGTAGCTAGAGTATGTTCTCCTCCCTTGCGTGAGGGATGGAGGGTCTTATATAGCCGGGAAGACTGACAAACTCTGCCCGCTTCCTAGTCTCCTTTTATCCTATGCGGGGACAGGATCAAGGGCCCCTGTTAGTTAGCCAACCGGCGTCATCCTATCTGACATTTGCAGGAGGCGCACAAGTATGACTTGGTCTTTCCAAGAACGTCTGTCAGATGTCGTACTGTGTCAGCGAGATCTCCGCGATTCAGACTCGAGCGGTGTGAGATCTGAGTCGACAAATACTGATACAACTATTGTCTTTATCTGTAGGTGTCAGAAGGTTTGTACTGCCACGGACAATGACAACTTCTGAGTCATAGTACACTGGGGGGTAGGCCGATCGACACGTATAGGGAACACTGAGCCGTAGTACAATCGAGGGAGGCCGATCGGTGGGCCAGAGTTCTCTCCTTAGTGCTCCTCTGCGGGGACTAATTTAGGACTCGAGTCGAGTACTTGTCTGACCAGCGCATCCGACCAGAATAGAATTCGAGGTCGGTGGTGTGGCTCCCCCCCCCCCCCCCCCCCCCCCCCCCCCCCCCCCCCCCCAAACGGGCATTCTTACGATCGACCGGGTTGCTAACCCCCATAGTCTCTCTTGGGCCTAGCGAAGGGGCCCCATGTCCACTATACCAGACTTCCATATTCTGATTCGTTAAAACTTTTTTTAGACTTAGTCATGCTGGCTGACCTGACTCCACACCAATTAGGACGGATCAACATCCTTTTTATTAAAATGGTCATGATGATGCCCCTTTTTTATTTATTTATTATCATAATTGTATTTATGATGCATTAATATATTTTTTATTGTATATAAGATATCTAAGATAATTTAAATCTCTTGCAATTCCTTGTGGATGAGTTCCTTCTTGGATTCGTACTTAAGATTTAACTACTACACCGTAATTCTGAATCTCTGATGGCAAAAATATTTTTACTTTTGGCATTATTGTAGATGGCGAAGCATAGGCTAAACAAGTTTTAATGAAAAAATAGTTGCAAGAGTTAGAAAAAACTAGAGTTATTTTAGAAATTTGATTTCTTGGTATTTATTATCGTAATAGGTGGCATTATTTTAGAAAAAACTAGAGTTAGATTGTGAAATATGATTTAGAAATTAAGATTTATCAAATAAATAGTTGCATATAAAAAAATTAAAATGAACCCTGAGTTGAAGCCACCCTTGATTGTAAGGATTAATGTCTCATAGTTGCACAATTATAATAGATCTAATAAATACTAGATAATTATATATAGCAATTAAAATTTCAATAAATACCACATCATAGAGATATTTCAATTGTGATCAATATTAATAATACTATATTTTAACGGTAATAATTCATAACTGTTTATCTTTTAATTAATATACTATACTTCATTTTTAATTAATCTTCATCGTAAACAACCGTTTTTCTTTTTTCTTTATCACTATTGTATAATATAATAATTACATAACTAGTAAATATAAATATTTTATCTCTAGTCTTGGTTAACATTGGTTAATGTTTTGTTATAGTAGTTGCAAATCATAACCGATAATTTATTTCTATTGTGTTGTAATAGTTAAGATAAAATAGCTGCTATAATTGTGTGTAGTTGTAGTGATTATAAAATACTAGCTACTATAATATAAGTAGTTACGTGATATACAACATAAAAAAATAATATAGCTTCAAAAATAAAAATATACAGGATAAAAAAGATTTTTGATAATAAATGAAGGAGGGTTCTTTTAAGCATTCTAATAAAAAAATAACTATTATACTTTATATATATATATATATATATATATATATATATATATATATATATATATATATATATATATATATATATATATATATATATATAACTCCCCAACATTAAACTGGTCTTTCCATACACTCCCCAACCAAAAATTTATTTGCATGCACTCCCTGATGGGATTGACAAGACAGTTTTGTGTATTATTTTTTTATCAATATAAAAGAGTAAAAATTCAGTATAAATCGTAAAGATTTGAGTATAAATTATTTGAGATTTAGTACTAATTTAAAAAATTTGAGTATACATTGTTTCAGTATATAATAAAATTTTCAGTATATATTTAGGGATGACAATTTTCCCCACGGATTTGGATATCCGCGGGGAAAATCCGAAATGGGGCAGGTTTGGGGAGGTATTATTGGGTTTGGATTCGGATTCGGGGATTTTTAAAAATCTCCGAAATAGATTGGGGCGGATATGGGGATGCTATCCCCATCCCCGAACCCACCCCGATATCTTTAATAATAATAAATTAATAATAATTATTAAAATAATTTTAATAATATTAATATTAAAGATTTGTTAAAACCCTAATAAGTAATAAATCGTCGCTCACTTGCCGCCTCCCACAAGTTTTTGATTATCTTCAACCCTTCTGTCTCATCTCACAGCCGCCACTCGCCACTCACCGGACAAGATCTCCTTTTGCTCCGCACTCTTCGTTCTTAGCCAGATCACCTTTGAAATTTTTTTGAGGATATGGAAGAGACCGGCTTCGATTCGAATTTTTTTTTTTAGGATATGAAAGCTATTAGATTTTATGATATTATGTATGCTATTAGATTTTGTATTCATACACAGTTGCATTTTTGCTACTAACTTTGAGTTTTTAACTTGGAAAAAAATAGATATTTCAAGTGAGGATGGAGATGGGGACGGGGATGAAGATTTACTCCCCGTGGGTTCGGGGACAGGGATTCCCCGATTAAGTAGAAGCGGAGATGGGGACGGGGATGGAGATTTACTTCGGGGATGGATATGGGGACGGCAAACCCGTCCCCGACCTGCCCCATTGTCATCCCTATATATATTATCAAAATTTAAGTATGAATTGATTTAAATTGAGTATTATTTGAAAAAATTTGAGTATAAAATTTAGAAATTAGAGTATGTGAGGTTACATCCACTACATCAAGATTTTCACAAGAGTGATCATCAAAATTTTATACTTAAATTAGTACTCAATCTTAAACAATTTATACTCAAATCTTTATAATGTATACTGAGTTTTCACTCTTTTATACTCACCACATCAAGATTTTCACGTGAGGGGTCACCGAAACTTTGTACTCAAATTTCTTAAATTAGTACTCAATCTTAAACAATTTATACTCAAATCTTTACAATGTATACTTAGTTTTCACTCTTTTATACTAAATCCATCAGAGAGTGAATGCAAAGAATTTATCAAATAGAAAGTGTATGCAAAGGCCAGTTTAAGATTGGGAAGTTTTCTCCAATTAAACGTATATATATAATTTTAAATTTGAAATTTATAATTATATCGAAAACGTGCATTTTGAAATACCCACATCGCATAAGTAGCTGCGTAATTGGCTTATTAGTTATTACCCTACTTAACTATGCGGATGACCGCATATAATTGTCTTATTACCCAACACTTAAGAACGGAAGAGTTTATTAGGAAAGGAGAAGGCCGACGCCCGACGGCGCCTCCCTCTCGCTTCGCCGCCGCTGCAGTCGATGGCCTGAGAAACCCTCGCTGGATTGCTCCACTGATAAAGATTGGGA
Source organism: Boesenbergia rotunda (assembly GCA_024364735.1). NCBI lineage: Eukaryota > Viridiplantae > Streptophyta > Magnoliopsida > Zingiberales > Zingiberaceae > Boesenbergia > Boesenbergia rotunda. The sequence continues at coordinate 225,032 of JAGFNQ010006517.1, forward strand.
TTCCGCAAGCACTTCTCGGTAAGTCCCTCGAATTTGAATTATCCTCATTCTACCCCCCTGACCGCGGGAGCTCGATGCTATGTAGATCCCGTGACTCTGTGTTCGCGGTTGATATGGAGGGTAAGAGCTGTTGCGTGTTGTGGTCGGATTTGGGCGTTTCGAGTCTCGAGGCTTGCTTTGATTCGGAGTTTAGATCTTTATGGCTGTCATTCTCCTTGTCCGTGAAGTTGGAGAGGAGCTCGTAACTTGGATATGCTCTTTTTGTTGCTTGATTGGGGCTTTTATTTCCTTCTTTTATTGTATGTGAATTAGTTAATGATCGAGCAGCTAGGCGTAATTGATATCATATCACGGTTTCATGCACGAGAAAGGAACACACTGAGCAAATATCTCTGGATGTATCACATCCAGAATAAGCTGAGACTGAGTCATCTGGTACATGTTGACTTCTATGTTTTATGAAGTGTCTTAGGAAAGTCCCATAAGGATTTGATGGTTGTTATTGATTTTGGTTTGCTATGGGAGAGTCCGGGATTTGTGGTTTAATTAATAGGTTTCTGGACATCCCTAACATCCTGACACTTAAGGCCTGTGGGCACTTGTGCAGTTGCATCAAAAGATGCGCATCTTAGAGGATAAATAGAATTTTACCATCTGATATATGGTTATTGCAGATAAACTATAAAAAGTTGTGTGTTTAAGTAATATGCAAATTTCAGATTGCATTTTAAAATCAGAACTTTGAGAAATTGAATATATTATATTGACCATTTCTTGGATGGTTTCTACTTGAAGCTTTGCTTTTATAACTTTATGGCTAATATTTGATATGTCTAGGACCTTATGCGATTGTAATAATCTACAGTCCACATCTCACATACAAGAAATATAGCACCTGTTGAACTTATTTTGAAGAATCAACCTCAAGTGAAGTATATAATAATACAAATAATACCAGCTTTTCACTAGGATATGGCAGACAATTTGTTTTATACAATTATCCTTGCTTCTATGCAGTTGGGCTAGGACAATGATGGGTCATATGTGTGGTTTGTTTGTTAGTTAACCGAAAAAAAGATTCTCTTGGAATTGTTTGATGCTTGGCTGTTTGTTATCCTGTTTTACTGTGATCGGGGACATGGTAATTTCCTTTTGACACCCTGGTAATACTCATACTGTTTATGTAGACCATCAAGCTGTCACCTCATTATTAGACACTCTACTATCATAGCTAGTGTAGCCCCAAAAGCAATTTCACAAAATCCAAATATCATTAACAAGAAGATGGGGTTGCCGTCCTTCTCCAACCAAAACAAACTTAGAAATAAACCAAATAAAATTACGCCCTAAATAAACTCATAGCAAAATACCTTATACTTCTGAACAAGACAATCACCGATTTAAAAATTACCTTAAATAACTTATCTGAGGATCTATCAAAATAATCCCTTACAAGTTCTAAAACAAAAATAAAATGTAAACTTCTTAATTTGCATCAATGCCTTGGAGTTTTTGTTTGCTCATCATTGCCATTGAGGAGGTTTGTGGGACTTCTACTTCAACTTGAGGCCTGGAAGAGAGCCATCAATGATTGTTTGTTTATTTATGGAACAAGTAGATCAACTGCCTTTGCAATCTTCAAGCAGTGAAGGCTGATTATCATTTCAAGCTGCTTGTGTACTTGGACTGATTCCTATTATTAATTTAGTTTACTTAACCTCCTTCTGGATGTGTATTTGTCAATAAACTCAACATTCTTGGAATACATATCACTAAATGGTATCTTTATTCTCCTGAAATCTAACAGCAGTTTAAGCTTCTTATTTCAGGTTCAAATCTCAAAGGAAGTTATGTATCAATTTCCTGTTACTTTGAGTTGGATTGTAATTTTGACTTGGATAACCAAATAGGTAATGGGTTGCTGCTGTTGCTGTCCATCGAGAAGTGCTGAATCAGATAGCCCACCACCATACTACTATGTGCGTAGTCTTTTTTTCCCTCTTTTGGATTGTTGTTACTTTGCATAATTATAGAAAGACAATTTGATTTGCCCATTTCTTATTTAACGATCATTTGTGTAATGATATCCTTATATGTATGTATTTTGGTGGTTCGTCTTATGCACATATTTCCTACCTATCATCCTGCAAAGCTTAGTTGATTTTGTTTTGTTTGCAAGGAATTTGATATTTAGCCTCAACTATAAGTTTTTTTGCTTTGGTCTTCACAAGCTGTATGCTTTTCATAGTTCTATTTGATCACAATTTTCGGTGGTCAGATCAGTAAGCATAAACAAGCTTGGTTTTGTAAATAGGTTGATCATCTGGAGTTGGGTATGTAGCTGGCTACTAGAGTTTATGAGCTAGAATTCTCTCAGAAAACTTGCCATTTCTCCTTTATATGGTCCAAATTGAAGGGCGCACAATAGTTTCCTGGGAATGACCCAGACAATTCTCAAATTTTGTAACTTTAATCTTGATTTATCAAATTTGTAACTTAATTTTGTTTCATCAATTTGGTTCTTTTGTTTTCATACATAATCCCATCCTTGTGGTTGCATAATCTGTTTTAAGTCTTTGAACATCACATTCTAGGCCTCTTTATTCTACAAAGCTAAGCATTTTTCTCCTTACATGAACCATATACAAGTTATGCTTGGATCCACGGAGTGTTGTAGTGGTAGTGGTTATAACATGGTAGGACACTCTATCCATTATCAGATGCTTGCTCAAAGAGAGTTGATCTAAGACCTAGAAAGCAATGCAATGGTAAACAATATGTGATGATTACAATGCTTAGCTTTTATCACATTCTAGGCCTCTTTATCCATTATCAGATGCTTGCTCAAAGAGAGTTGATCTAAGACCTAGAAAGCAATGCAATGGTAAACAATATGTGGTGATTACAACGCCTGTTAGCTTTTATTAATTATGTACTACTATATGAGATTTTTCCTCATATATCAAATATGTTAGATTACTAGGGACATAACAAGGATCCAAATATAACTTGAACAGCTTCATAAAAAAGGTGGTGGTATTTTGCCAACCAACTGTGAAAAACATGAGCTTCAATCTACGGCAACTCTATATTGAACTACAAAAAGTCTCGTGTGTAACTTATTTTTCTTCATACTAAGCAACAAAATGATTGTCAGCATTGCAGTAATTGTGGTTGTATCAACTTGGTAGATCCCAACCTATCTTCTTTCTCAATTTTCCTTTTTATCTTGCAGGTGATTGCAGAAACACCTTTAAACTTTGCTGCATTAATTGTTTTGAATTAAAACTGTCTTTCTTTCTTGATTATTTTAATTTATGTTTTTAAGTACTTTTTTTATACATTGCCTTAAGTAACTGGCCTTTTTTATTATTTTCAATACAATTTGTTGTTTCTTGTGTATATCTCCAATGATAAGAGGCTTTGTAGGTCCTGCCCATGAAATATATTGTATCAGAAAAAATTGCATTGCAGCAAAATGATCTATTAAATCTTCTTAGCACACATTGCAGTGGCCTCAAAACTTGGAAGAGCACGAACCACTGTCAGCTACCAGCCATGGCGCATTGCCTGCAGTCCCTTCCAGAGTACTCAACGATAATCTGGATACATCAACACTTGACACTTACCAAGCACCTCCTGCACCTTTGCCCTATAATGTGGGTATGGGGAGCTCACCAACACTGCCCGGAGATGTTGCAAATTGTAACAATAAAGCTGATCAAACACAAATAATGATTTCTCACACTACAGGAGTGAATAACGATCATTTTGAAATTCCTGATTGTAAGAAAAAACCCAACAGTGAGCAGAACTCTCCTAAAGGTAGTGAAGATGAGGTCAGTAAGGCTCTTGCGACTCCAGATGAGGAGGATGTTTGTCCTATTTGTCTTGAAGGTAGTTTTTTCCCTCACTCAAAGCGAATTAATTCTTCCATTATATGTTGCAAAAATTAATATTGTTTCGCCATGTTATTAGGACACAGTTATTAAATGTTCAGTTTGTATCTTAACCTGAAATATTCCTGCTATAGAGCGCGCCTATACTTTATATGATAGTTGGATGTTGCAATCTGATCAATTACCTTTTCCCCTTCCTTTTTCCAGATTATGACACAGAGAATCCTCGTATTGTGACAAAATGCGAACACCATTTCCATCTGTCGTGTGTTCTGGAGTGGATGGAGAGAAGTGAAACCTGTGCAATCTGTGATCAGGTACTCAGATGAAGTTACTTAATATTTTTCCCAATTAGCCAGAGGAATTATTTTCTGGTATGGTTTGAAATGATTCATAGTTTCATACCCTTCAAGGTTTCATTGACAATTTAAGGAGGAATAATTTTTTGAAGAATGACCCTTTTCCATTCTATAGTTTGTCATTCGACAACTACTAAATATAATATTACTCAATATTCCATTCATTCAACAATTTAAAAGGTGGATAGAGGGCCCAACAGATTTGCGAGGCTCTATGGGTTAGGCAGGCTAATGAGTCAAATAGATTGTATGGATTAGGACGAGTCAAGTGCACTAGGCAACTGGACGAGCTGAATAAACAAAATGGATCAATTTGAACGAGTCAACTAGATCAGAAAGATTGTAAGAGCTTGGTGGACCAAATGAGCGACTAGTGGGATGTGCTTCGTAGACAGAATTGGCTAAGACAAACCAACGAGACTTGATGGGTTGGATGAACTAAGCGGATCGCATGAACTGAACATATTGTGCTGATGAGGTGAGCCTGATGGCTTGGACTAGTTGTGTCGGCTGGATAGTTCAAGTTGGACGCCTATTTTAATCTCTGTTTTTTTTTTCATAAGGCGTTGCACACGAACCTGGAACAAAAAATTGCCGTGCTGTTTATTCTAAATTTTTTTTTTGTCTTTGCAGATGATGATGATCGACAACATTTACGGCGGCATGGTTTCTCCATAGCATAACTCTATTCTGATGCATTATTAAAAAACTACTCGCGGACAAAAAGAAAGAGAGAGACAAAAAAGAACACAAAAGATCATGATATATCTGCTTCAAAATATCCTCATGTAAGTCCTTTTTGTCCTCCTCTCAAATGTTTTGCTTTCGGGCCTTGTAAATTCTACATGATTGTCTGTGCCCAGCAACTTCTTTGTACTGTGTTTCTTCTCGATCTCTTTGTTCTCGTTAGTCCGTTTGTATAGATTTTTCTTGTGAATATCTTGATGTTGGTAATTGCATTACATCATGTTGTTATCTCAAGTGACTACATTTAAGAAGATGATTTTGTTCAATTTGATATCCTTTGGGTTGTCACTTAGTTAGCCATTCGATAATGAAGTAATACAGATGCTATAAATAATTTTAGATAAATAATTTCCTTCATGTTCTTTTTGGCAATTGCTCTTAGGTTTTTTTATTAATTATCTGTTTAAGATCCCTCATTTATAAAAATTATATAATATGTTTTAGCATTCGATTAGATTTTAATTAAAATCTTGATGAATATTAAAATAATATTGAATTCAACACATTAATGTTTATTAATACAAAATTCAAAGAGATCGAGCCGGGCTAGTCACCCCAGGCTTGATGACTGGTAAAAAATTTCGTAGGGTCGGATCGGTCATCTCAGGTTCGTCTACTATTTAGTTCAATATTAATACAAAATTCAAACAATTTAGAACAAATTTATATTGTTTAATATTTGACTGAATTGAACTAATATATATATATATATATATATATATATATATATATATATATATAAAAGATAAAAATACAAAATAATAAATGTAAATAATAGTGGGTTTAGTTAATTGTTCATAAATAATAAAACTTATGAACGATTTTTGCATAATTTTTGGTTCTTGTGATTTTGCTTGTTTATTTTTCTTTATTCAAACATATAAAAGTATATTTATGTTCTAAATATATTATTATTGTGTATATTATTTTGATATTTACAAATTTTAATATTTTAATTTATTAGTACGAGTAACTAATATAAAAGGGGAGTTTGGTTATGAGTCTGAGTGGTAAAAATATTTTTTTACAATATAAAATCAGACTATATAATAGATCTTCCTTGAGAATCTGTATTAGCAGGAGTTTAGTGTATTAAATTACCCTTATAAGTTTTTACTCAACGATTTTAAACCCAAAACAATAAGCTTTTTAATGTTGAGCTCATCTGAGTATATCTATTAGGTAGGCAAAAGTCTGAACATCTAAATTATCAAAAAAAAAAAATTAAAATTAAAATGAGTAGTCCAAATTAAATGAAACATCATGTTAACTGTCATTTATCTCATTTATCTAAGAAAGCCACATGAACGCTCCTCTATGTTTTTCTCATGATTTTCGGATAATGATTTTAATCCGAAAATATCTCTAGATTCAATATTATTGTAAAAGTTACTGGTTAATTTTTATAGTGTATAGAAGATAGTAAATAATTACATGTTAGTTTTTATACACCCTGTAATATTTAGATTTTATTCATTTGAAATATAACGAGTGTTATGAAGTCTCATCGTTTGATTGCTCATTAAAATATTATTTTAATCAAATTATCACTCACAAAAGTAAAATTAAAATGATATAAAATCATTATTATAAGAACTAACAATTAACTTCTACACGTTGTAGAAGTTAATAATTAGTTTCTACATGTTATCGAAGCTAAATGCTAGCTTTTATAGGGTATTGTGATTAAAATAATATTCATTTGAAATATAATAAGTGTCATGAAGACTTAATTCTTTATTTTGCTCGTTGAAATATTATTTTAACTAGATTATCATTCAAATAAGAAAATTAAAATGATATAAAACATAATTATATAGAAACTAATTATTAGCTTCTACACGACTGAATGATTTTGCTAGCTTCTACATGATTGGATGATCAAGATATTTTGACTACATTTGATAAGGATAATCAGCTTGTAATATAATCAAGATTACATTACAAAATTAATTATTTTATTTGGTATAATTTTAAAACTGTAATATAATTTATATTATAAAAGCTAGTTAAAATATTATAATATAGATTACAAAGTTAACAACATATAATCTGAATTATATTACAAGCTCAATTACATTACAAATTAAATTATATTACCCTTAACTAAATGCAACCTTTGAGTAAGTCATTTTGAAGAGACATAGAGGAACACTCATTTGACTTTTATTTCTCAACTGACTATAACACAAATGCTAGACACCTATTTAATTTTTGGCCAAAAAAAAAAATACAATATCTTGATCGTGAAGGAGTGAGAGTACATAATAAAGCAATCCACGATATTAAATAAACCGTCAATGCCAGCCAAAGGTTCAACACTTCAGATGACTGAATTCAAGAACACAAAGACGGGGAAAAAGCTTTACAACTACAAAATGATGTTCTTGGAATAAATCTAGGAAAATGTTTTATAAATCCATGTAAACTAACTCCTAATGCGCTTCTATATTGTATACCCATCTGGTTTTCTTTTCCTTTAAGCTGCCTTTGTTTTAGGGGCCTTCCTCTTGGCATCCCTCTTTGGAATTGAGTTCTTCATGCCTAGGAAGAAGAGCAATGCACCGAAGCGAGCTAAATTCTGCAGCAAAATTTAAATTTCAGTATGTAAGAGACTTATTGGCACAGTTAGCAGGAGAGACGAATAGACGACCTGTGTGAACTTGGAAAAAAGTTCTACAAATTCTGGCTTTTGAATATCGTAGTTGTAGAAATCGAACAAGATGGGTGTTGCGAATGTCAAGTGAAGCATCTGCGAGGAAGAAAGTACAACCACTTTTTGAGTGCAATCATAATAGAAGTTACAGATCAGAATTACAGCATACTCAAATCTAATTAAAGCTTGAAGCGAATTGCTTAGATCAGTCAATGAAGTGCAAGAAGTTCCATCGATGGAGAACATGAACCAAAAAACAATATTACTGACCAGAAGATATGCTCCAAAGGAACTGCCGAAGATGAATAGAAGGCCACCTATCCCTTTAAGAGCTATGGCAGCAGAAACTACATGCTTCATCTGAAAATGCGAAAATTTTCAATTTCTTGAACACTAGTTATGACTCAATTGTTAAAAATCAAGTGGCGAGAATGGAGGAAAGAAGAGTAATCTTACATCAACTTCAGGGACTTTTACTCCTAGACGTGAGGTGATATGATTTACAAAAGTATTATATTTTGGAGCGAGAAGCTTTGCTGTTGGTCCGCCGTCCACTCCAAATTCAACAAACCTAAAAACGAAAGGTCAATATAAGCACCAACCATAATTTGGCACCCTGCTAAGTCAGGGAAACCATTTGCAATAACAATTCTAACTTTTGTCATAAACACTACACTAGTGAGTTGGCATAGGGATAGACCAGGACTGATGTCTAAAGCAAACTTTCCATTTTCATTTTGTCAATTTGCACTCGAAACAGAGACTTATTGATCCAAGGAGACGATATCTAAACGCTTCATCCACAGTAAAACATTTTAGTTTGGCCATCCACTGAAGTTGTAGTATTCATATTCGATGATTCAAAAATAAGCCATTTTCTTATGCTTCTAATACACCAAAACAAAGATATGAGGGCAACTGATCCATTGTTTGCTAGAAAAGCATTCTTACATACTTAATTACCATCCTTCAACAAACTGAGATGTAAAACAACCAATGGAAAAAAGAACTCAGAAAATTGAAGAATATTTAAAGAATATATTGAAATTCTATGGTTATCCACTAAAAGGAAAACATCACTTTCCAAGAGGAAAATAGAAAGTTAACCTAAAGGTGGGTCATGGTAGAAATTTGTAGTGAAAATGCTATATTAGTGCATCTATCAGCACGTCTAGTGCTTCTTAGCAAATTTGAGTATTATTCCTATTCAATTATACAAAAGGCATTGTATAATGTATACAATGATGGATTCAGTCATATTTGATCCAGAACAAATCAAAACACCAAAAATCAAAGAAATAACTATACTCCTAGTTATTGCTACATAATTTCACAAACTAACATATCATTAATAAATTTGAGCAAAAAAGAACCTTGTATTTCATGAATATATTAGTTTCTCTTTTTTAACATGTACCAAAACTGGAGAGAGCAAATATATAAATAGTAACTCACTGCTAAAACAACTAGCTGTTAAATTTCTCAAATAATTTTAAAGATTACTTCACAATGAACATATATTCATTAAATAACTTAAAAGCTTTAATCTCTACATAGAAGCACTTTTGAGTGTTTGTGAATACCAGATTCTGCTTTAACTTCTATAACTTTTAGCCAAAAACTGGAAGCAAGAATTTGATTTTTTTTCTGCTTCTGCTTTTTTGCTTATGGTCTAGAATTAAAAGTAGACATTTATACCCTTAATAATTTATCATTTTACATAATTGTCACCATAGTTTTAAATAAAATTTTATATTTTCATATAATTTATATTTTCATAATTTTTTTAATAAATTTTAATAAATTTATATAAATTTTGTCATTTCTTTATATTTATATTTTTATTAATTATATATTTTTTAAACATATATATTATTAAAAATTAATTTTGATATAATATTCAAAATATAATAATAAATATATAAAACATTATTGATGGTGTGTATTACTATATTTAGATAATTAAAAAAAATAATTTATATAGTTTAAGGATATTGTTGTCATTTAATTAAAAATTAAGCTTGGAAGCAATTATTCACCAAATACTCAAACTTTACCTTATATCAGCTTTTAGCTTCTATTTCCAGACACTCCATGCTTTAACTTCTCACTGACTTCAAGATAATCTCTACAAGAGTCACTTTTCAAGAAGCAAAAGTTTAATCTTGATAAAAAAAGGCCCTTCTTTCTCCCCTGAAACATATTTGATGGTGACGACGAGCTTGCAGCATCAAAGTTCTTGGAAGAAAAACAACAAGGCAGGTGATTACCCTAAAGGTGGAATCTTGTTTCCAGGAACAATTACAACGGAACTAGAACTAACTAACTTTTTTGTTTGGCAGATTGGGACGAAGTTGGGAGGGAGAATTAAACAAAGTAATTTTCGAAAGCTAGATCTCTGAACACGAGAACGCGTGCCCCTAGCAACAAAAACGAGCAGATCTGAAGCCGAAAAATGGGGGAAGGAGAAGGGAGGATAAAGCTTACTCCTGGTAGACGGATAGGAGGAATACGGATGCGAAGAGAACTCTCCCGGAAAAGGAAACGAACCCCATCGAGGCGTCGTCGTCGTCGTCTCAGAGATCGGATAGCCAGTTAGAAACGGAGGACGGCGGAGTCGGTCGACGAGGAGATCCCAGTCTTCTCGGTTCGGCTTTGTTTATCAAAGGGGAGGACGAGTGCCACGGGTTATGGGATAGAATCACGGTATTGCCACTGGAGGAGTCTAACGGTCGAGATTAGCTTTTAATTGAAATACTGCGAGGACAGCCGTCAAAATCCGCATTCGCGGTGGGCCGCACACGCAATACGTGATGGCCCGATCCGACGGCCAATTGATGCTGGCACCAATACTGCGTTTACATGTGTTGTGGATTCGGGTAATTCTAGGAGGATCCGCCCCGTTAAAAATCATGCGTTCGAACCGACTCACATGGAATTAAGTCGCATGCGTTCCACCCAACCTTGACCGCTACGCTAGTGGCTGTGGAACTGTCGGCCCCAATGGTAGTGACCAATAGGGTTCTCCGCTTTCTCTCCACGCAATGAGAGCGAGAGCGTACGCAACCCGGCGCGTCCATTTTGAAAAGAGGCCCCCATAGTTTACTCATCAGTACTAAATATTTCACTTTAGCCTTGGTTCTCCACGCAATTAGAGTGAGAGGTAGAAGGCGCGTCATTTAAAGGCCAGTTTCTCATCTACTATTTCACTTAGCCTTGGTCACCTCACTCCCCTCCTAACATGTTATCAATTATAATTAAATAACCCAAGCTTTCCAAACAAACTAGGTTTTCCTCTGTTTTCTTGATAAATTTTGAATAATTTTTTATGCCATTTAAATAATCAATTTTATAAGTTGAAATTCCCTTTTCCTTTCTTCTGAGAAATTATAAATTAGAAAAAATATTATAGTTTGAGGAAGTGAACTGTAATTTATAGAATTCTGAAGAATAAAAACTGCAAAAGTTAGAAAATTTGAGAGGCAAAGTGAAAATTTTCCGGCATACTGATATTTTAGTAAGAGAATTTCATTTCCCTGTAATTTGCTTGCTCTTCAAGCTTTAAAAGTTGCCATTTCCCCTCTAAATTTTAATTTTTTTAAAAACTATCTCTTTTGTTGAGTGCACTGCACATAATAGAATACTGAAAGGGCAAAAATTAAATAGGCTCCCATTACATTAAATATTTAGTTCACGATCGAGTGTGTAGAGACTAACATACAACATGCAAAAACTAGTTGTTGATAATGTATAGAAATTAGTTGCTAGCTCGTATAATGATAATTTTATATCATTTTTATTTTACTTTTTTTAATGAAATCATGATTAAAATAATATTTTAATGGACAAACTAAACGATGAGGATTCATGACACTTATTATATTTTAAATGGTGGAGTACTGTGTAAAAATTAATATGTAACTTTTATAATACGTAATAACTATATATTAGTTTCTATATGTTATAGAAATTAGTCGGTAACTTCTACCAGTATAGAAACTAGCCGTAATTTTAATGTTAAATTTAAAAATATTTTTAGAATAAAATCATGAAAGAGGCGTTGTTTTAATTTTTTTAAAATGCTAATATAATATTTCTATTAATTGAACGACCTTTTATTTTTTGTCCTAATCAAAATACATAATAGTTGCGCAAAAGAGGCCTTCTATAACGATTTTAAACTTTTAGGGGTCAATAGTAATTCTTAAAGTATAAGGGCAATTGTAAAAAGTTAGTAATGTACGGGAATACTTATTGTCGGGGATTCGGGGGTCGTTCTTCTGGCTCGTCGCCATCTCTATTTCTACCCGCGCATCGATTCCAAAGGTGGACTGGATTTGATGCGATTGAGTAGCTGCTATGTTTCTACTTCTCTTTGATTCGTACATGGTTGCTCGTCATTGATCATCGCGGAGTCGAGGAGGTACTTCCAGGAAGTTGAACCCAGATTTTTTTCCCCTTCATTTTCATTTATTATTTACTGATTTCTTGGATTGACGCTAGAAGAAGGTGACATGTGACTGTATGTGCAGTATCCATCCTAGCTTTTTAACTTGATGTTATTTGATTGAAATTGCAATTTGTTTTTGTTGGGAAAAATCAAATTTTGCGATTTCGTTTTTGTTGGTAGAAGGTTAAAGTTGAGGTCATGCTTGCTGTAGTCTATGTTAACATCAAGTGGATGATTTTTTTCCTCCTTCATGATTTGGATGGAGTGGTTAAATTGTAATTTGTAATTGATTCCTTTATCTGAAATCACTAGAATTTTGGAACTCCGGTTCTCAAAAACTGAGTGATTAAATTCCTTCCTGTTTCTTTCTAAAGTACTTGTCGGTTCATATTTATTGATTCCCTCCTGACACCAACTTTGAGAAATTTGTTCTTAGGAATTCAGTCCTGTAATGAAATTGGAATTCTTTTCTTTTAGGTGGGTTTAGAGTAAGCTGTTGGATTTGGAATTATGCGCTTTATTATAAATTTATATTGTAGTTTCAAGATTTCAATTTATCCTTTACCTAATGTCAAATATGAACTGATCCAACATAGGTCCTTTAGAGTTTGCAATGAAGTGTTTGCCATTCCTAAATAGAGAGGTGAAGGAGGAGATCCAGTTAAGATTCTCGACATTACTTCGGTCTAACGGCACCACGTCAACTAATCATGATTTCAGAAGATCGCAAACTGAGTTTAACTCTGACAATGTTATTATTGCTGCTGAATCCATGGGAAGGTCCAACTACCCTAGTTTAACCCAAAGACCAAGCAATCTCAGGGTTTTCACATTTTCAGAACTGAAGAATGCCACAAGGAATTTTAGCAGGTCACTTTTGGTCGGAGAAGGTGGGTTTGGATGTGTTTACAGGGGAACGATCAAGAGCCTTGAGGATCCAAGTACAAAGATTGAAATTGCTGTCAAACTAAGTCATAAGGGACTGCAGGTAAGTATCCTTTTCACTGTTTTATTTGATCCATTAGTTGTCTTGCGCTATACATTTTTATTTTTGTAAAATAATTGCAATTGTTTTCAGAAGGGGATAATTACTAAATAAGCTACATTAAGGTGATATAGCTTTGTGGGCTTAGAAACTCTAGTATTCTACTATTACTAAATGAACTATGATCCGAGCACTAGCTGGTGTGTTTTTTTTATATAAGAACATTCTATGATAAATAGTTTTTGTATTTTGTGTAAATTTTTCTGCCAAAATTTTATGCATAGTAGTTTCCAGACAGGAAGTTATGTCCTACATTAACATTACATGTGGTTCTTGCGTGTCATAAAAAAGATGCATTTTGGACTTCATCAAGGATCATGCTATACAAATTCCGTTACCATTATCAGCTATAAGCCATGTGTCCTAGGGCCTACACCCTTGGAAATCCAAAAAATTGACCATCGCTTGTTTGGTTGCTGAAATCAACTTAATGATCAATTTAGAAGAAAAATATTATTTGGTGGCATTCTCTTTCTTTGTGTACCTATGCTATGGACATGATAGTTGCTTGCTTGCTATACCTTATAGTATGTACTTAATCATTCCTATGAGAGTGATGTGGCAAACACCACAGGGATCCTATATTGATTGAGAATACACAGTACTGGGTAAATCTACGTCCATGGTTTGTGGTGCCTTAAGCATATCACAGGGAAAGGCATGCTGATGCTCAGCCCCATGCTTGGCTACAGGCAAGCAAATCCATTGTGGCTACATTTCCCTACTATCACCTATAAATATGTGAAACTATGGGAGACATGTTGATCACATTGTAACACTAACCTTAGTACTCATTTCAAGTGAAGCCTCCGTCTAAGTATCTTTTGTGCTATAGTTCTTTCTTGAACTGCCAATGTGAATGGCAACAACATATATATATATCCAAAGATGTGAATATTTTCAGTTTGCTTCCTCTTCTTTCTATTCAATGCCCATTTTATTTGGCATTTAGGAGTAATAACTTCAATCCTTGTTGGAAAACTTACCAAGTTTCTATGCTGCTGTGAACTGCTAGTTTTTCGTGTTGATAATTCTGTCTTGTATCCATGTAATGCATTCTAAGTTCTTTTGCGCCGGGGAATGATGCAGATTAGGCATTCTTTAATCCTTATTAATGAAGCTGCACAGGGAAAAAAAATTAATTCTTAATCTTTAAACATTGCAATTTCCCAACATGTAAGGCAGTGAAGTTATACATGTAATGCAGTTAATCTGGATAGTCTAATATGTACTGCACTTGAATACATAATAAGTTATATGGAGTAATGAAGATTTATCCTTGTAATAATATAATAGATCTTTTGGAATATCGAAGTTCTCTTTTTTTTTTTAATATGATTTCTCTGTACCAAATTACGCTTATTCATACATAAACTCCAAGGAACTCTTTGTCTATTCTTGTAGGGCCACAAGGAATGGGTGACTGAAGTCAATGTTCTTGCAGCAGTTGATCATCCAAATCTTGTTAAGTTAATAGGTTATTGTGCTGAAGATGATGAAAGAGGAATGCAACGGTTGCTTGTCTACGAATATTTGCAAAATAGAAGTGTAGAATATCACTTGTCAACTCAATCAAAGACAACACTTTCTTGGTACATGAGACTAAGGATAGCAATTGATGCTGCACGTGGACTGGCATACTTGCATGAGGGAATGGATTTCCAGGTTTACCTTGGCTCATAGAATAGCCTAGTTTGTTCTTACAATATTAATTTCCTCACATTTTTTCTTAGTGTTTCTTGTTTGCAATTTCATAAGCTAATCTGTAAACTTTTTCGCAACTTCTTGATTTGTTATGATCAGGAACTAGCAGCAGGGATGAAATTGCAGTTTTTTTCTGTATTGTGCTCGCCTATTGTTATTTTATAGAAGAGATGATCTCATGATTGCTGAATTTTTGCAAGTTTCCTCAATATGTATAGGTTTAAAGTTTAAACATATCAGGCCTTAATTCTTTTATGGATAAACCTGTCATGTTTTTAGCACCAAGTTGCTCTGTCTGTTCAATTGATTCTTAACAGACTTGTATACTTTGCCGATGTCCAGATTCATTGCTAACTTTCTTTCTGTTTTTTGCTTTACAAATTTATCAGAAAGCTATTCTACAAATATTCTGGCCGAGTAGTATTAGGTTCTTGCATATACATGTGTGTTTATTTTACCTTCTTCTACTTGTTGAGTACTTTTGAGATGCTTGCCCTCCTAAGATATCCATTAGTCCAAATGAATGGTGCTTTTAATAGAGGGCTAATGCTTCACCCTAGTCACATTTGTATTATCAGTACCTATTCATGGCAGATTTCATCGCATAAATGATTGGAGCCCTGCTGGATATCTCAGGTCAAGTGTTTTTACTTTCAAGTTATAATTTCGGTTGCTCCATAAAGTGAGAAAATTGGTTAAGATGGTATAGACAACTTCAAATTGAATCACTAGATTTTTGGAGTTAAACAAGTTGAGATAATTAAATTGAAAATGTGAGAAAGGGAGAACAAAGAAAACTCCATGCGATATGATTAAATGGTTGGGATTCACATATTGATCTTCTACTTGCTTTCATGATACAATTTCTGTTATTTGTCAAATTGCAATGAAAATTGGGATCTGATCTGACATCATCCACTCAAGACAATGTGACTAACTTTATGACGATGATTGTTTTTGTTTGATATTTAGTAATTCATGTTTAATCTCACTAATTTTTACCAAATTGAGTTTCTGTTTCTGTGCTATATTGCAGATTATTTTCCGAGATTTCAAATCCTCCAACATCCTTTTAGATGAAGATTGGAATGCGAAATTGTCAGACTTTGGCTTAGCTAGACAAGGTCCAACAGAAGGAATAACTCATGTCACAACAGCTGTAAGTGATATCGGAGACCTGATTAGGTTCCATTACCATCACTACTCTTTCTTCTAGGTGGATTTGATTCTTTCATAGAAGTTGAATCTTTTTTCCTGCTCATCATCGTGAAATCCTAACTATTGGATCAACTACATGAATCTTGTGCCTTTATTTGAACCATTTCCTGTCACTGTTTAAAATTTCATTAGTGTCACACAATATTTACTCCTCTATTGTCTTGCAAAACTAAACAGGTTGTTGGAACTGCTGGCTATGCTGCTCCTGAGTACATACGCACCGGCCGTCTCACTGCCAAGAGTGACATATGGAGCTACGGAGTCTTCCTATATGAACTTATCACTGGCCGGCGACCAATAGATCGAAACATGCCTAAAAGTGAACAGAAGCTCTTAGAATGGGTCAAACCTTACTTATCAGATACTAAAAAGTTCAGAAAGATCATGGACCCAAAGCTAGAGGATGAATACTCCTTAAAATCTGCAGCAAAGCTTTCTTCTGTGGCAAATCGATGTCTACGGCGGCAAAGCAAGTCCAGACCCAAAATGAGTGAAGTGTTGAAGATGGTCCAACAAATTATGGAAATCCCAGAAATCGGAGCTCCACAGGCTCCTTTAAGGACATATTTAGAACAAGGGGACCAAATGACAGCAAAGAAGAAAGGTCTAAAGCAACTCATTGGTGACAGGAAAATAGGGAAAGGTATTCAGTTAGTGTGGCAGGGTTGGAAGCCAACAAAGATATGTTGATTACTATGTCGACGATGATGCTGATGGAATCTTAAGTGTCAGGATTAGTGATGTACATTGTAGATCTGAATCGGAGTGCATTTGGAAACTTGCCGAGCATTTAAATTCATTTTCTTTGCGGGCAAATGGAGTCTTATGATAATTTTCCACAAATTGTCTGATGGATGATATATCAGTGGCTCTCCTCTTTGCCACACTCAGTTACAGATTCAAATTCTCTTTCGGCGGAAACTTTGTGGATGGAGAAGCGAAATTTGATGTCCTATGATTTGAGAAGTACAATATATGCGAACTGACTAGGGATCGAAATGATACTCAAGTTCTTCTTACATCATTCAAATACAACAATGTGTGGATATGGCAATCTGAATACAACATAGGTTAAGATCTTGGTGTTTTTAGCTGCTTGATATTGGTGTTATTTCGTTCCTTATGTGCTCTTCCGGGCTAAAGGAGGAAGGCTGCCAGGATCGGTGAGCACTGGCTACGTTGGTGAGCCCAATGGGAATCGGGTTGGATTCGCGTCGAGTCCAATCAGTTAGAATATGCATAAGGCGAGGAGGCATGTGAATGATTCTTTGCCATGAGTATGGAATGACTAAGTATGATGTTTCCAGTCAATGATCTCTCGTCCTACATAAACCATGATTGTCGATCACTAATTTGATCGACAAAATGTCACTCAAACCGACATACTAATAAACTAAAAAGAAGGGGAGTCGAAATTGAGTAAAAAAAAAAAATTAGGTCTACTTAGATGACAATGATATCAGTTAAGAGAGTGGACAAGCAAATTGAGACAATGCCTCTATTATTTGATGTTAAATGATGCGATAAGCAATAATATAGATGAAAACATTTGATAGTACTAGGTTCCATCATCCGACCGCATCAAAAAGCGACCATCACATCGTACGACTCTTTTGTTTCTCGACATATTTCTTTCTTTCTTGTTTTGTTTTATAATTTCTAGCGATAAATAAGAGAGTACAACTCAACCCAAGAACTTAACCTTGAGGGCTATTCTTCATGATCACTTTGATAAAATAGTTTAGGACCAACGACCATATAAAGAACATGCTAAATATTGAAAAGACCATCTAACAAATGATAGGATCGACATTTAAAATATATAAATAAAATTTTAAAAAAAATGAGATGCAATAGTAACTACTTTTTGGGAAGAACATAAAGATTTTGATGCAAGACATGGATTTAGAAACTTTCATTTTGGAGTTTAAATGATTTTTATTTTATTATTGAAAATAAATAAATATTACATATCAATCAAAGTAAAGTCATAGGACAACTTTGTTAAGGGCCCCATTGATGCATCATTTGGTTGATTGAAATGAAAGGCAAACCAAAGACACTCAAGCAATGTGCATTGGACACATTAATCATCACATACTTTGTTTCCTAGGTTTCCGACCAAACTCACAAAATATCTTTTTAAAATTAAATATTTTTTTTAATAATACAAGTCTTTAGCCTTAGGTTTAATTGATTCTCTAGATGGACGATCGGACTCATAGATCAGTCACTAGATAAATTTGAAATAGATTTGTCAATAGATAAATTCGAAAACAGAGCGACCTTTCACTCAGCAATCAACTTCTTAGATTTTTTTATCATATTAGAGAACGTATCTTGCAATACATATTCAAACGGACCTTCTAATCCGCGTTCATCCGCGCACCAACTCGAGATGTCTCCAATGGATTGGAGACGCCTTCATCTGTCCGTGCCCCACCTCGCGCCCCGACTCAAAGGCGCCTTTGTTCATCCGTGCTTCGCCTCGCAATTGTCACGCTTGCTACATCGTCCGGCCACCCGCTTGGCGCTTGACTGCCCACTCGCTCGAAGCCTATTCGGTCAGTCGCCCGCTCGATAATCGGCCGCCCGCCCACTCGCTCGGTGTTCGACCATGACCCAAAATATAGCTTGGGGGGAGGTGAACCCAAGGAGGATCGTGGCTGGATTCCGACGACGATTTAACGTAATCGTGGTCGAAATCCAGTCGCTGCCAAATCTCGGTCAGGCATTGAACGGGTTACGACTGGATTGTAGTCGGAATCCGACCGCAATTGGCCACGTTCCGCGGTTGCAACACTAGCGGCCTTGAAGGCATCTCGAATCGATTCGAGACACTTCGATCGCGAATAATTATGCAAACATAGACGTGCAGGATATCATTTTCACACACACATATATATAATTCAAGACTGGCAATGAAAATAGCTAAATAAAAAAAATGTGTAAAAGTTTTGTGTTGTTCCACTTCTAATCAACAAGAAAATAAAGCCTTCTTCTATGTTGTTTTTTTTACTTTGTTCATAAAAAAATAAAAAATAGATCCAATATATATAGGTTTGACCTCACGGTGTATGGTTAGTGGCAAAAGGTGCACCCCTGTCAGTCCGTCTCAAGATCAATACGAAGAAGGTAAATCACAGTGACTCAGAAGGTAAGAGGTTAGGAGAAAGAGACTTTTTACACAGGATAAAGATTTACGCTCTACCAATCCTGTGGCTCGAACTCAAGATCTTTACTATCAATCTACCAACTCGTTATCATCTCAGTTATGCCCGTGGGAGCGCACGGTGTATGGTTAGTATTTATATAGGTGGTTGTCCAATAAAGTTTTGCCCGTGGGGGCGCACGATGTATAGTTAGTAGTTATATAGATGGTTGTCCAATAAATTTTAGGATTAATTTCTAGCAGATGTAAATTTTTTCATTGATTGTTTAATTTTCTATATACAAAGAATCGTTAAATTGATTGAATGCTTTCTTTCTACTAGGAATGTTAGGTATTTTTTCCCTATTAGAATCATTTACTTCCTGTATCTTATTATTCTTATTATGGAGCCGATTATATTGAGATATTTGAGATGAACTGCGTACTCCAATACTTATTCATAAAATTAGATCTCTTTTCAATAATAAATACTCTTACTTTTCTTTCATTTTGTATATGATAAGAAAACTAGATTTGTGTAAAGTCGTAAATTGGTCATTTTAATAAAAAACACGTTTAGTTTATAGAGTAAAAAAATTCTGTAAACAAAAAGAAATGGAATTTTCTTTTCCAATCATTTTTAATTTATTTATAAATATATAAATGACCAAAAGTAAATTTAGAATAACGTATAAGAAAGATTTTGGGCAAAAATGGAAAGAAGACGGCTTCTTATTCGAATCGGCGCCTTTATCATTTATTATACAAAAACGTTTCATATCGTGTCTGTCTATTTTTATTTTTCAAAATAACTTTATTATTCGAGGAAAAAAAACCATCTTAACGATCACTTCACCCACACTGTCGAAAAAGATAAATTACAAAGACATATGTGGACCGATGAAGTACTTAACAAGATATTTTACCTCGATTAAAAATTGAGTACAAAATTTATTAGAGTAATTACTCATATAAATACTAATTGAGTCAAGCTGTAAGGGTGAAAATAATTCTATTATGACTATATTGTAGTTGTTATATCAATATAGCAATTACAATCACAATCAAGTAGCTATTACAACTACATACTTATAACAATGATGATGTTATATAGTTGATATAACATAATATTGATACAGTGATGTGTAGCCGGTACAATATAATACTGACACAATGATATTGTAATTGGTATAACGTAATACTAATTAGTGTTGCTTAAAAATGAATTATCTAGGTTGTCATAAATGAACTATCTATGTTATCATAGCTCTGATTTGAAGCTTTTATTATATAATATTGACCCATATTCACATGAAATAACTCTTACAACCGGGTGATTATTCGGTTCCTGCTATAATATAGTATTGACTAAAATTAATTAGAAATAAACGGTTTATACGGTAGTATAGTTATTATTCATAACGGGTATAATATAATATTAATCAATATTTTTTATTTAATTTATATCTATCTAACTAATTTTGAAGATGATTGACCTAATCTCACATAAGCGACTCTATGTTTAACCTGTCTATTAAAAAAAATTCAAACGTTAATTCACCGAGGTTGAAATTCAATCATTAGATGTCTTAAAAATTGAGGGTGTGTTGTCACTGTACCATTGCCTTGTGGGCAATATTAATCAATATTCTAAGGCAAAAGATGAAATAGACACTTTAGCGACCCCTCTAGGATGGCCCTATACTTCTTGGAATGGGGCAAATCACGAGGGATTTCGCTCAGCAATAGTACCGCATGCAGGGGTGAGATAACTAGCGAAGCATTCCACACTCATTGGGAAGTAATATTGGAGAAATGGTGATATTGATCACCCCAAACGGCCCAGTATCGTTAATCCTACAGGAAGATATAGATAAGTAAATCATTGGAGACATTTTGCTCTAGCGCAACGACCCTTTTTATGGGAAAGGTCAGACACCCAATGATTTGCATCCATTGAGAATTGACCTTAAGTCCTATTGGAGCAAACAATCATGTAGGTACTAATTGCGTCAACTCGTAGGAACCCGTTAGGAATTAATATTGGAGCAAAAGTGAAATCGTCACCTTAACGACCTCTCTAAAATAACCCCACACTCTTTGGAAGGGGTGACGCTGGGAATCAATTTTTATAATCAATATTTAACTAAAGGAGAAATTCGTTACCCTGGCTCCCCCCCCCCCCCCCCCCCCCCCGGCACTACCCCACATCATTAGGAGGAAATAAATCAAGAAACTGAAACTAGCCATCAAATGGGAGGGTAATGTAGGTCCCAGTAGGCTAGCTAAAAAGGGGTGAATAACCCTAGCTGCAACAAAAACTTAATCTCTCATTTTTTTTCTTAGCCAGAATAATCAGATTAATCTAACAATTAAAAAAAACTAATATGACCAATAAAAGAAAGAGACTCATATTTATTTGATTACAACTAGAGAGATTGCTAGTCCAATACGTTGAAAAGCTCTACTAGAAAAGACTTCTTTATTCAAGGCGGAGTAGCCTTTTACAATCTTTGGAAGCTCACAGAAGAGTAGGAAAGATGAATTACAATTGTTATTCTTAATCCCTAGCTCTAGGGGGTTATTTATAGTCCAACAGTCAAAGTGATCATTTGTTGACATAACACTTAGAGCGTCTCAGTTAAGACCCAGGGCGCCCTCAATAGATAAAATTTATCCACGTAGTAATGGTAGCCTAACGACTACTGTTCACATTTAGGACGCTCTCCAGGGCACCTTAGTTCATAACTAGGGCGCCCTTCAGGGCGATTCACTTCAGAACCAAGGCGCCTTACTTAGGTTTTTCGGCAAAAGGAATTTCTGGCACCCGAGGCGCTCTTAATCACAAGTGAGGCGCCTTAGGTTCAAAATCAACCTTTAAGTTGATCTTTTTCACTCCCGCTGACTTGGATGATGTTTCGACTATATAGAGTTGAGCTCATCTAAACCTAACTTCGATCTTCTCCTCGACGGACTACTTCCCTGACTTCTTGTCCCTCTGACGTTGTGCACGTCCTTCTCGTCCACCATTGTACTCTTCTACAACTTCTCGTCTCTCGAATGTACCAAGCTCGTCGGCTCCCTTCCCGTGTTATCTGTTGCTGCAATCCCCAGGTTTGATCAGATAGATCATAAGTTTTGATGTGTATGCCAATATGATTAAGTTAGGTTTTCATATTGGTTTGATATGTGTTTGAGTCATGTAGGACTTAGTGGAACACACATTTGGGAGATCTCATCCTGGTGCTCGAGTTCTTGAGTCGGTGAAGGATGGCGCATCTGAGGGACCACCGGACAAGGAGCGACTGAGTAAAGCTGAGGGAAGCAGACTTTAAGGCATACGTGAAGGATGACATTGGGATGAGCCAAAGACTTGGATGCATCCAAGGGACGAGAGCCAAAGAAAGAGAGCTTCAAAGGGCGACTCTGGAGAAGATGAGTGTGAGTGTGTAATAGGATCAATCAACTGGTAGAGACACTAGTCGACCGAACTTTTGTGAGTTTCAAACAGTAAGATCAATCGACTAATCTGAATGACAGTCGACTGGTCTGTTCAAAATCTACCCGTTGGTTGAGCACCAGTCAACTGGTGTTGGCATTAGTCGACTGATGTCTGGGCTGAGCTATTTTGTTAACAACTCTCTCTCTATTTAAAGGAAGACTTTGAGACTTATGAAGGGTTAGCTCTTTAATGAGAAACCTTCTTGATCAAGTGCTCAATGCTTCCAACTTTACTCTTTTCCTCAAACCCTATTTCTTATATTGTAAAGGGAAGAGAGACATTATGAGAGGTTATTGTTGGGTATAGCTTAGTGGGTTTCCCTTAGCAAATACCTAGTCGATCCGAGAGACCTCTCTATGCCTACGGATTAAAAATTTTAATGCAAATAGAGAGTCGTTTCCCATCGACCGTCTCGTGTCGTATCGAACGATCCAAATTGCAACTTAGCCAATTACCAAAATTGGCCTTGCAATTTGCTCGACCATTCGACCGCGGAAATGGCGACGAGTTGATCACCGGCTTTTGTGTTTATGGTCGGGGTCCAGTTAAGAATTTATTAAACATATTTTACAAGTAAAACAATAAATTCTAACACATAAAATGACAAGACATATTAACATGGCACAAAACGACATAAGGATATACAAAGGAGCGTTTGAAAAGTTATATCTTTCCGATCACCTCGCGATCTTCTACCTTATGTCCCTCCCTTCGCGGACGTCATGTGGGCGACGATCTACCGCGATCCGAGATCACCAAGAGCTCCAATCAACCCTCTTCTCCAACCGGCCAAAACCCTAGCTCCTAGGGTTTGCGCCGCCGGCCACCCCCTTCCTCTTCCCTTGCGCCGCCGACCGCCGGAGCTGGCTCCAAGCCCTCCGACCAGCAGCAGACCTAGAGAGGAAGGTGAAGAAGATGAAGAAGGAGAGAAATTACCTTCTTCCTACCCCCAACAGCCCTCAATCCTCTTCTTCCTCTCTTTTGCGACGCCGCCGCAAGGTGGCCCTTGCGCCGCCTTCTCCTTCTCGCCGGCGCCTCCTCTGCCCTCCCCGAGCCTCACGCAAGGTAGAAGAGACCTCTACCTTGCTTCCTTGAGTCTCAGCCGGAGCTTGGTGGAGGAGGTGGAGAGAACCGAAGGGGAGAACCCTTCTTCTCTATTCGGCGCCGAGAGCCCTAGGAGAGAAGGAGAGAAAGAAAAGAGAGAGGCTTTGGTGTTGGCTCTTGGGTTGATTAATTGGCTTGGTTTCTTGATCTCATAGGGTATTTATAGGGTTAAGGCAGAGACCAAGAGGAGGAG
This sequence comes from Boesenbergia rotunda, assembly GCA_024364735.1. Taxonomy (NCBI): domain Eukaryota; kingdom Viridiplantae; phylum Streptophyta; class Magnoliopsida; order Zingiberales; family Zingiberaceae; genus Boesenbergia; species Boesenbergia rotunda. Next base: position 249,060 of record JAGFNQ010006517.1, read on the forward strand.
TTGGTTTTTGGCCCGCTAATGGATCCAAACCCGATCCATTAATTAAGATACATTCCACTAAAGGATCTTAATTGAACTTACTTCACCAACCCCCATATTTTCATATGGGCTCCACATATTACGAGTCGTCCATCCCCCCGTGTTTAAGATCACGCATGCTCGTTAATTAATTAAATTACTGACAATTTAAATTAATTAACTTCTGGATCCTTGATTAGTACCACTCAACCTTATCAACGTGTCAGATCAAATCCACCTGCAGGGTTTGGAACGATGAACCTTTTGAGCTCATCAAGGGGGCATCATCATCCTGACTCACCAAGACACGGATTCCGTCAATAATCATCGGTACATCATATTATTAATATTATTTCCCAACTTACCGGATCTGTCGATCTAACAGAATAGATCTCGCCCTTTGATAAATCAAAGAAATAATAAATAATAATATATGCCCGATATTATTTTGGGATTAAGGGATCGTCCTCCATAATAACAACTGAGGTCCTATCCAATTATCCAGTCAGTACAAATTGGATATCCTCGGGTTTCAGTCCTGCTCAATGTACTCATAGCACACTAGTGTAGTCCTATTGTCAAGACCAACCACACCTAACCACACTACAACCCTCCCGATGGGTTGTTCAATTTCATCTCGGTTGTGAGCCTCTATTTATGCTAAGTAAGGAACTGATAACATGATCTTCCGTGTAACACCACACACCATGTTATCTACAATGCAAAACAATAGGACTTCGTGTATGTACTATTATAAACAACACCTAGTGTAGTGTGATTATCTTTTCATAAAAGATGTTCATATAATAAAAGTCATGTTTTTCAATATACACATCTTACAGTTGTTGTCCACCGAGAAGGAGAAATCTTAGTCGGAGATTGTCGGGGACTAATCTACCGAAGGATTAAGAGTTCGTCCATCTCAAAGACACGTCGTGGAGTAGTGCAAGTAATATCCGAACTACGTAAAAGGTAATGTGTTAACATTGTTCTTAATTATTTAGTTTGCATTTCCACTAGCACAACTAATCATGTAGGAAGAGCAAAAGTGATTGTGATGACGAGCTATTCACCCTCCCCCTCTAGCGCAACTAATCATGAAGGATGATTTGATAATAAATAAATAAATAAATAAAAGATTATATATATATACATAACTTAAATTAAAATAAGGTAATTATCTTCAGTATTATATTTAAATATTATTTCAAATATTCATAAATCACAGCACTGTTGCCATGTGAACTATGTACCATCAAATCTCAATGATTGGTAAATTTTCACAATATAGATCAAATTCAAATTGAACCCATATATACAAATCAAATTTTTTGACCGAAAATAAAAGGAAAAAAATAATTAATCATACAACTTAAACCACTATTTGATCTTTTATTAATTGCATTAGTTTTTTATTAATTGCATTAGTACGTGCACTAAATGTGGCATTTAATTTAATTCATTGTAAGCACATGATTACCCACTCTTAACTAGTGTTTGTACTGTTAGAACATATAAACCTCGAACCTCTTGATGTTTTTCGATGGTCCACTCGCTCCCGACATAGTTGTTCACTTTTAGGTTAGCCAGTTGAATTCAATTTATTGGGATCAGTCTTACAAGCACTTCCTATACTCTATATATGTTCACTTTTAGGTTAGCCGACTGAATTCCATTTATTAAGATCAATCTTAAAAACAGTTGAATCTGAATGACTAATCCGGTCACGCGGAACTTTTCTACCTACGCAGCGCTCGTGGTGAACGGTCCAAAAATCCAGCATCCTGTGGTTACGTACTCTATTTGGAAAAAAAAATTTCATAAAATGCACTATAATTGAGAATCGAACGATGAATATTTAAGTGATAATTTGATATCCTTCCGCTGCATCATGTCTCCGATGACTTTAAAACACTACCTATACAAGGACACAAGAAAGCACCACAATAATTCAGATGTCGTTCATGAGAGCTACCACTTTGGTCATGGCTTTAAATTTTACTAATTGATTAAAATGGTCCTTCAAGAAAAATGGTCCCTTTGTCAGATTTCCACTGATTTCTCATCGTCTTGATGACTGTCCAATTGTACGAGATTATATACATAAATTTATATATTATTATTATTATAAATATATATAAGTGATTAATAATAATAGAGGGTAAAAATCAAGAGAGAACTTTTTTTTTAAATTATCATATGAGTGTTTCTCTTTTATTTTTTTTATCAAAAGAGTACCATACTCTATCCGTCCTCTTGTTAAAATGACATAGTTTTTCTTAAATATAACGTTGGACGTTGTTTTCTATTATCACGCACATTAAAATCCTGAATCAACTAGTCAATTGTATTACGAAAAGATATATAAGTTCACATTGTAACAGCTATCAAATCATAATTACTACAAATATTATAACAGCTACTGTTTCATAGTCATAGCTACGTACTATCATAATTATAATAGTTACAATTTCGCAGTTGTTTCAACGTGAACATTGCTGAACAGGAAAACTTTGAGGTGTAGCATTCAACTTTGAAATCGTAGCTATACCACAATATAAATGTTAAGTGAACATGTCAAGTCTGTGTTGTAATAGTTACAGTTTCGCCATTATTACAACGCGAATTATAATAACTACGAAACCATAGGTACCATGTCAGGTCAAGTCCGCCCGACCGATTCAAAATTTAAACTTAAAATCACTATCAAATAATCAAAACCGACCAAACACTATATAAGAGACTGATGGAGAAAACTCCTTTAATTTTTGTCCAATAAAAAATGGTTCTTATAAACTCCTGCACGCATGACGTGAGCTCATGTTTCCATCATGAGATGAGAAACCCTAGCAACTTGCAGTTGGCAGATATATTCAGATGTGGTCTCCTTGCAAGGACAAGATTTTTTTTCTTAATTAAAATTTTAAAATGTGGAAATTGTTTTTTATTTTGTATACTAATTATATGAAAAAAGAGAAAAAATGAATTAATTATTTATGTATAGTGACAACTCTATGAGGCAGGTGGCCAACTGACCTAGTACAAAAGGTTTGCTTAGATTCTTAGTATTTTTACATATGTGTAATAGTACAATATTAGTTCGATTATTTGTTTATAGAGTGTAAATATATATTATTTCGACTATAAATAGTCCTCTTCTCTTGCTCAAACTTTGACATTGCAAACCCCTTTCTTTCTCAAGGCTTTCACTTTGAATTCCTCTTGATATGTTATTTACCATTATCATAGACTTTCCGACTTCTCTCTTGCTCGGTCTCTTCGTTGAGCCATTGGTCGGGTCCTTCTTAAGGAAAGAAACAAGTAGTTTGATCTTGTTTCCTCCATTTTGCCATGTACTTTATGATTTTTCTCTCTCTTTCAATGAGATTTAGGGTTTCAATCCTGTATTTGACATGGTTATCAAGGGCTATCAGTTGGTGTTTGTGGAAGCGGCACCATCACGATTCACATGGATTTGTGCGATCGTCGTACACACAATGGATACATGAGAATCTTGATGATGCTGCATCGGCAAACACATAACTACAACTATGTATTCGGTCGCTATTTGGGGCCAATTGATCGACTGTAAGGTATGCATATACTCTGAGCTAAATTAACTAACATCTTTAGTTTCTATAAATAAGCATTAGGGGATTTGCTAATTAGGTATTGTTTTATGATAAGAAATTGTGGGATTTTGTTTTCCGCAACTACGGTTTTGATCTTCTTCAACATATCTCTAGATGCCCTAAAAGAGCATAATTAAACTAAATGATCATGACTAAGATCGGTTAAAAAGTCTCCTAAAATTACTGAGTGATTTACCTTTATTTCTAGTTAATGATTTCTTCCACTTTCAAAATAGGGTTTCAAAAAGATCTAATTATAGCGTTTATGATCTAACTTTTGCATTGATAGAATTATATGTGAAGATCGATATATCACCACAACATTATTCTCTACAAAATGATGAATATATATTGAAAGAATTTAATTCAAATTCTTCAATTTAATTGTTTTTTAACGTTTTAACCATGATTTATCTTCGCACTACACTACACTACACTACATTGAATGTGAGACTATCTATTGTACATGCATTGATATCTTTTGCATATGTATGATATTAAGCAGGAGAGCGAAGCTGCGGTAGGCGATAATTCCTCCCCGAAGACACTCACAAACTTACATATCATATGAAAGTTTCTCAAGAACTTTAAAAAATAAAGATACACCAAAATTATGTAGTTAACTAAGCAATAAAAAGGATAGACTGATGCATTATAAGAGATTGTTTTCACTACTCGAACCCGTGATCTTGACATGATAGCAATTTTACAGTCGCGCCAAAGTTTGCTCGTCATGTATCTAGTTATACGATAAAAGAGGATAATTAATTTGATCGATAATTTATTTTTTGAAAAAAATGTTGGTAGAAGTTGATTTCACTGGTGGCGGTGTGTGTTGCTTGCAGCTTTATGAAGTGGGATGCGTTGGATGTGTTGGCGATGGTGGCTGGGACTACAACAGCTACATGTGATTGCTTCTAACAACTAATAGTCTTGGCGATAGGAGGGTACACACCCCCACGGGTGTACCTGAGTGGATGCTCGGGTGACAGAGTTATTTCATTGATAAGAATCGATATGCCCTCCCACTTAGAAGCACTTAGGAGACTGTTCAATATCGTGATTTACCTTTATTTTATTGTGGGACTGATGATGAGAAACGCTTTGGGTGAACGAAATCAATTTTTTTTTTATACTTCATGATAGGAGGGTACACAGTACTACTGCCATATTCCTGCACTCGTGCATCACTAATTAATTAATACTCATTAATTAATTGGATCATTTCATTTTGTATCACCCAAATTAGGTTAATAAATGCTGTTTAAAGTTATAGTTTAGGGTTTTGGTGAGCAAATGACTTGTGTGGTCGTATAACTTTAAAATCCTATTATTTCTGCTATGTTTGAGAGGAGGTGATGGATGGGGAGGGAAGGATAACCAAGGGGAAGGGAAATGTTTACTCTCGATTGGGAAGGAGTGAGTTAAGAAGGTGAAAGAAAAGGAAGGGTAACATTAATCTTGGTAAAGGAAAAATAAGTTAAATTTCTTACACTCCAAATCGAAGTATAAGAAAGGATAAGGAAAATCCAATAAAAATATATTTCAATTTAATCCTTATCTCCTATCTTAATAGATTTGCCTTCAGTCGCAAGGATAATGACACCAATGTCGACGTCGACATCGACGCCGACGCGGACACTGACGCCGATGCCGACATCGACCTTAAAAAGGTCGAGCATGGATATTTTTAATGCTCACCTAAAATCTAGCAGTGGAATAAAGATGTAGGTCATTTAAAAAAAATCGCGATAAGTTTTAATTGAGTAATAAATTGTACCACTTTCAGGTATTAATTAGGTCACAAACTCTAACTTAATGACTGAATCATCATTATGAATGTTGACGCATCCTTTCGGGCAGGTTCATCCATCCATATAAGAGAGATCTTTTCAAAATGATTATAGTTTATTAGTAATCATGGTTCAAGGTATGATGACATGTTATTCAAAATATGAACACTTCAATATTGAAGTTTTAAAACCTTAAAATTCTATAGAAGAAATTAATTTATAGTTAAGGAGGAGGGGTTTTTCAGTGGATAAAGATTTATATTTGTGACCATTCAAACCCTATTAATATTTGTTGGATGCATGGTTTGGTCGAGAATTGGGCTTCCTAATTGGAAGTCTAGCAGGCCACAATTGGGCCTTTTTGAGTTTTTAAATCAAGAACCTGCGATTTCAATCCTGTTACCCAATTTCAATTTAGTCGAAGGCGAGAATTAATTCTAATATTTAGTGCACTTGATTCTACGAGAATCAACACTCATGCATACTCAAGAGTGTTTGTGTATTCCCACCAGAGATAGGTAAGAGTATCCGGACGATCCATGATACGCGATGGGTCGTTTGACCTCTACCCGGCACGTAAAAGTCAATAGTCAAATTGGCATGTATGACAGATAAGCTTGGTCAAAGGGCGACCCAAGTCGAACCGGGTTGAACTCACCCTCCTAGGCTACTCCTGACTCCTTAACCAACACCCTCGACACCAATGCCATTGAGCAACAAAGCCCTTCAAAACCAACACCACTCAGCATCAACGCCACTTGGCTCCAACGACATTGAACGTCTGACACCTAGTTCCGAGGCTCTTATCATTCGGCATCTATGTTAGGACGACGTGGTTAAGAACGGGTATACTCTTCTAAAACAATTCAGTCATATCCCTATTCGGCCAATTGAGCAAGATGACTTCACTTTGTCTTATCACCAAATTCATGACTTCAAAATGTGCCAGTTTACGATTCTGATTCGAATTCCTAAGTAGTCGAATCGGCCCAACTTGACTTAGTCTTTGAAAACAAGCAACATACCTTTAAAAGAAGCACCTCTGGAGTCCATAATCCTTAAACCCCTCATCGATTCTCCTTCTCCTATTTCCTATTTTTATTTATTTGTTTGTTTATCTTTAATTTAATTTACTGGTTGAGGGAGACAAAGAAAAGACATGCAATTAAAAAAAAATAATGAAATAGATAATATTAAATTATAAACGATGGGATATTATACAAATTTTACAACTAGTGTCGAAATATATCGGGAAGTGTTTGCGATGAGCGGTCCAGAAATCCAACAACCTATGATTGTGTATCTCATTATTCCATAGTTATGTGTCTCATGAGAAAAAAAAATCCTATAAAATATACAATGAATTCATAAATTATTTATTTGCTGCACCATATTTATGAGATAAAACGTTTGTGATTAAGATATTAAAAGACGATCTGCTCATTCTCAGTGTCTCCGCTAATCCAGTCCTAGACCAATACTGAAGAGGTAAATCATAAAGATTACTAATCTAGATACTGTAGTTAGTACGTGAAGAGGACGAGCACACTGACTTTTTCAAAAAAAAATTGTAATTAAAAAAATAATTAATTAGGTTGGGTAACGTCGAATCTGGAACGACTGGTCCGACCCTATGAAATTTTCTCACTGACCGTCAAAGTAAATCGAAAAGCGCTCACGATATACGATCCAGGAATCTAATATCTTATAGTTAGCGTTCTATTTGGATTTTTTTTAAAATTTATTGTTATTAAGAATAATGTTTAGGAGGTAGTTAGTGGCTCTTGAGTTACATCATAAAGGAGGAAAAAAAATTATAATTAAGAGTTTGATGTGGGCGGTCATGAATTATTGTTAAGGTTGCTGGTTCAGGGTGTTGTCAAATTATCATTTGTCCTGCAGCGGCAAGATAATGATTAGGGCAACGAATGTGCTTGAATAGACATCACCCTCCTTTTGTTCTGCTAAAGAGATTTCGTTGAGCCCCACAAACTTTTTTAATATTTTTTATTTAAGTTGAAACTTAGAAGTGATCAACGAGTAACCATCAATCTCATTAAATAATACTTATTAATAAAATTTATGAAAAATATTCATAAAAAATATTTATGAAAATTAATAAAATTCTTATTAAAACAAATAAAATTTTAAAATAAATAAATAAATTTATATTATCAAATTTAATAATAAAAAAAACTTAAAATATAAAAATTTCAAATAATTGAGAGGTTGATATAGTCTCTAAACAAATCAAGTTCGAGTTCAAGTTCGAATAATCATTTTCAACAACTTAGTTCATTTTAGATTCGATTTAACTTTATCAATTATCTTATCAAATAAATTTGAATATTACGAAACTTAATTTCGATTTGATAACCATGCTTAGGTCGTTCACCATGCTTATTTATTTCTAAAAATTAATTGAATCATGTAAACTTGCATGACTCTACCCAATTCAACCTAAACCAAACAAACATGAAGAATATGAGGGTTGGCCAAAGGCAGCGATGGTGCCATGATTTCACAGACAGCATCTACCCCTGCACAAATCTTGTCCCCCCTTAACCCTAACTTAATTCTATTGCAAATCACAAAGGGCCCCACACAAAAACCAACCCAACTACCTCTCACATCCCCATCATTAGCCCTTAAACCCGCTCTTAATCCATAAATATATATATATAAAAAGCGGGCAGCTCCTGCCCGGCTATTGCTCAGGTGGTCCAAACTGGGACCAAATTAATGGGATGTCATGATTACCTGTCGACCGCACGCTTCCAAACAGGGTTTCCTTCGCGAGTTCTGTGTGGGTCCCGCAGAGAGAACGAGGGATGGCGTGGAATTTGTGTGGTCGGGATGGTGTTTCGTGATTTTGTCAGGGAGTCGGGAAAAGAGAACAACAAAAGCGGTCCGGGTGCCGGCACGGTTTTGATTCGAACCCGCGACGCGCACCGTGGAGCGAGTTTCGTGGGCCCGGAAAGAGGGGGGTGGGGCCTCGACGGGTGTACCCGTTGCTGTCTCGCAACTCTGCATATAACGAGTCCCGGCTCAACGAGGGAGATAGAGAGGGAGACGGAGAGACGATGGAAGGGGATTGCCGTTACGGCGGAGGTGCAGCGTCGCCTGCGTCGGTTTCCTCTGTATCGAAGGCGGCGGAGCGGGATGTGGCGGTGGAGGATGAGGTCTCGGCGGGAGTGGCGTTGGGGAGGAAGGAGAGAGTGATCGAGATAACAAGGGATTGGAGCTAGGGTTGACGCTGGGGGCGGCGAGGCAGTGGAACCCTCCGCCGGTGACGTGGAGTCCGTGCTTACGTATACTGACGGCGAAGGACCTTCCCTCCCTGACGTCGCTTGCTCCCCCGAGGTCCCCTTCCGCCTCCTCCGTCTCGTCGTCCTCCGTCAACAACCTGAAAGGCGGAGGAACCGGAACAAAGCGATCGGCCGAGTCGGCTTCCCCGGATGTCGGTGGGTCTCCTCAGCCTCCCAGGTTAGATTCATGCCCTTCCTCCACATTTTTGTTGATTTAACTTCACCTTTCGTTTCTCCTTCCTTTTATTCTCATCATCACTCCCATGCCTAAAAATAGTTCTTTTTTTTTTTGGTTCTCCATTCCTTAAACAGTAAATGCCACTAAAGTACGCCTTGATTCTATCTCAGTAATGTTAGAATTGGACTAGAAAAGAAGAGAATACTATTTGTAAAGGATTTGGTACTGAAACAAAGAACAAAGATATGAACTTTATCTTTACGTTGTCTTTTCAGCTTATGTTGTATTGATAACCTGTAAAAGGGTTTTCTTTTCTTGGACTTGACATTGATACTTGCTAAATTGATGTTGGAGCAGTCAGATGGTGGTGGGGTGGCCACCTATCAGGGCATTTAGGATGAACAGCTTGTTCAACCAATCCAAAGAGCATACACCTGAGATTACTTCTGTAGCTATCAAGCAAAGTGTCAGTAACGACCAGAGCCGTAAGGATCAAGGAGGCAGAAGAACGGAAATGAGAAGTTCAATGTTTGTCAAAGTTAAAATGGATGGCGATCCTATTGGTAGGAAGGTGGATCTCAACGCGCATCACTCTTATGAAGCACTTGCAATTTCTCTTGAGCTCATGTTTCAGAAACCCACCATGGCCACCAACCTTCTGGCCTCATTTGGTAAGTTTGTAAAATTGTGACTTTCATATGCCATTGCATAGTTATTCACATTTTAAAGATTTTGGCTGCAGAATTTATATTGGTTTTTCAATAGCTTGTGTTTATCATAAGTTTATCTTTATCTACATTGGTAACTAGTAAAGTAATAATGTTCGGGGTGCTTGATGGAGTTGTAATTTGGTTGCTGGGTTGATTCAGATGGAGCAAAGGCTTCGAAGTTATTGGATAGCTCATCTGAATTCGCTCTCACCTACGAAGACAAAGACGGGGACTGGATGCTGGTCGGAGATGTTCCGTGGGGGTAGGCTTCCCTTCTTGATGAATCTCACATCTATGAATACCTCAATGGATGTTTAGAAATTTCTTAGCTTATGGTTCTGCATTAGTTAACATTTGTCGGATCTTTTGTTTTGTAATCACTTGTTTGTTCTTAGCCCTATCGGTTGAAATACAGAATGTTTGTGGAAACTGCCAAGAGACTTAGAATCATGAAGATCTCTGATGCAACTGGTCTTGGTATATGAATTCTTATCGGAAAGGTCAGCTGCAATTCTTTGCTCTTGCTCTCAATTTGGTATCTTAAGTTAGTCGAACTTGAATGCAGCACCAAGACTTATCTCACGAGAAGGCGTGTGGATCAATACGAAGGAGTCCCCCGGAACCATATCAAGGCATTATGTGAAGGGAAAAAAGAAGCTTATAGAAGAAGAGATGGTGAATACGAGTTTGGATCATGGGTATTGTTTTATCGCGTTTGTGAGGTTTGTAGCGTCGATGCTGTTGACTGTGTATTAAAGCTTCACATATTGCTCGGAAAATATTGCCTGTGTTTCGGTTAAAACATCTAGCTTTGAGCTCTTGTTTCATGGAGGATGTTAAAATAGTTTTAAACCTAGCTACGATACTTACAACGACAATAAAGATGGACTTTTGTTTGAGCGTATAAATCTCGTCTTTCACTTGCTACCACTTCTTTGGCATGATGTTAGGGTGAGTGATCCTGCCCTATCTTTGGCACCGTACGGACAGCCAACGTGGCAAACGGCCTGGCCAACTTCAGGGTTCACGTCATTGTACGGGCAGCCAGCTTGGCAAACACCCTGGCCGGTCCCAGGGTCTCTGTCGGCCGGTCGGACTCAAAGCGGTCGGTCAGAATAAATGTAGCGGTTCATCCGGCCGGTCAATCCCGGTCGGCCATATTAAGGTTATTACACCTCATTTATCCGGGTACTTCCGCCCGGCCACAATAGGGTTTCTGTGCCCTCTTTCCTGGGTACTGCCGCCCGGCCACTTAGGGGCTCACATGCCTAATCATCCGGGTGCAGCCGCCCGGACATCCTTCATATACATACTTAAAAGCCCCCCAGGCTTGTTCGCCTGGCGCCCACTCGGGCTCTCCCGGAACCACTCGGAGATAAAGACAAAACACACCTGCACCTTCCTGCAGGTAACAGACTGTCATCACTCGTGTGAACTGGCACTCCCTGGCACGCCGCCCTGTCGCGCCGTTGGTGCCAGGCGGCGCCGGTCGGGGACGTACAGGAACCTGTCTTTGTCCTCGCATAAGACAAACAGTATGCGACAAGGAATGTTGGCTACAAATCGACATAATCATACAATATTCCCTGACGCCGTCAGAGAATCCTGACACAGGGCAGACATAATCAGGGAATATCCCCCGACCAGGTCAGAGAATCCTGACACAGGTCAGACTTGGTCTATTTCCCCGGCTATATAAGTCACTCCCCTCCTCATTATCAGGTACGCGCGAAGCCCCTCATCTACAGTGCTCCATTATTTTTCCTGTTCATCGGAGTACTGACTTGACCGTCGGAGTGCCTTGCCGGGACGCTTCCCGGCTAGGTTGCTAACGGTCATCTTCCCCGCAGGTCTACTTTCATTCGGTCGGCGGTTCACCAGGCGACATCCACTTACGTCCGGTCGGACGACACCCCCCACTCGCTGAGTCATTCTAAGCCAGGGCATCCAGTCAGCATCCACGTCATTCATCTCTACACCGTCATCCGGTTGCGGCCCCACTCCGCTCGGCGACAGGATCAAATTTGGCGCTAGAAGGAGGGCTTTCTGCCTGATCGAGAGCGAAGAATGGAAAACCCCAATCCACTGACGGTTACTCTTTCGCCAGAAGAATACGAAATGCTGATGGCTGTCCGGACACAGAAGGCACAACAATCGCATCCGCCGACCGGTAGCCAAGGGGCCCGGCCCCCTGGGCCCTCTATACGGGGAAACTCAGAAGGTATGGCTGCTCAGCCCGACCCCTTCATTCCTAATTTTCCCCGAGCACTTTTTCGGAACGAGGCCCACTCGGCCCCGACCGAAGCTTCAGCGTCCAGCCTGGCGCATCAGGCGCGCCCAGATAAAGGGAAAGGTTTAGCCGACCCTGCCGCGGCGTATCCGACTCACAGCCCTTTCTCTTCACAAATTCTTGGGGATCCCGTTCCCAAGCATCTACGATTCTTCACCATGCCTGAGTACTCGGGGGCCAGTGACCCCGAGGAACACGTCATGAAATTTGAAAGCGCCGCCCTGTTGCACCAATACCCGGAGGGCGTTAAATGCCGCGCTTTCCTGACAACCCTCTCCGGGCAGGCTCAACGATGGTTCGACGGTCTCCCGGGCGGATCAGTCGGGAGTTTCGCAGAAGTGAAGCGGCTGTTTCTGCAACATTTTGCAAGCAGTCGGAGGCATCATAAGACCAGCCTCAATTTGTTCGCTCTGAAGCAAGGTCCGAAAGAATCACTCCGGGCCTACATCAAGAGGTTCAATGGAGTAGCTATAGAGGTGCCCAATACCACGCCAGAAGTATTGGTCACCGCCTTCTCGCAAGGGCTCCAAGAGGGTGACTTCTTCCGATCCCTGATCAGGAAGCCACCGAAGGATTTCGACAGCCTGCTCGGGAAGGCTGTTAAGTATATCAATGTAGAGGAAGCGCAAGCCGCCCGGAGGAAGGAAGTTATAGTTAGCCCACAGCCCGCACCTCCTCAACACAACAGATCATCAGGAGGACCGATTCGCAGTCCCCGACCGGCCGATCAGCCGGGAATGAGACCCCAACAAGTGCAGGTGGCGCAGGGGAATTGGCCCAACAGATGGGCACCGAAGACTGCCGAGCGGGCGGCAGAGCTCGGACCCCACTCGGCAGGGGTCAAGGACGACAAACACCGCAAGGGCGCGGGCGTGGTCATGGAGCCACAGCCCAACAAGGACAAAGGCGGGATACCCCCGCCGCCCGGCAATTGTTTCCTCAGCCCGAGCAGGAAGAGGCGGAGGAATTTGACGAAGATCAAGCGAATCACCAGAACGCCGTCCGAGGAGGCGTCAATGTGATTTCCGGCGGGCCGACCGGAGGCGACTCCAACCGAGCCAGAAAGACACAGGTGCGCCGACTGGAAATTCACCAAGTCGGAGTTAGCACCTCACAAGCTCAAGGGCCCCAAATCAGCTGGGGGTCGCAGGACCTACAAGGATTGGAGGTGCCACACGACGACCCGCTGGTCATCACGGCTGTCATCGCCAACTACGAAGTCCACCGCACCATTGTGGACACCGGCAGCTCGGTAAACATCTTATATAAACGAGCTTTTGAACAATTGCAAATTGAAAAGTCACAGCTGGAGTTGGTGGTTACGCCCCTGTTCGGATTTACGGGGAACGAAGTACAGCCGATCGGACAGATACGGCTGGCCATCTCACTAGGAGAGGAGCCACTCAAGAGAACCCGATGGACCACGTTTCTGATTGTGGATGCGCCAGCTGCCTAAAACGCCATTCTCGGCCGACCGGCTCTCAACGAATTTAGAGCGGTAGTCTCCACCTATTACCTCAAGGTGAAGTTTCCGGTCGGCGACAGGGTCGGCGAGGTAAAGGGCAACCAGATCGTGGCCCGGCGCTGCTATGCTGATGATGTCCGTTCGGGAGGCCAGAAGGCAAGGCGGGCAGATAGCAGCTGCAACATGGTGCAGGCATCCCCTTGGGCGGAACTGCGGGAGGACAAGGAAGAGGTACAACTTCTGCCCGATCGGGATGAGTCCAAAATACAAATTGCTGCAGGACTTCCCGAGGAGCTGAAGCTATCGCTGATCGACTCCCTCGTCCGGAATCAGGATGTGTTCGCCTGGTCGGCGAAAGATTTGAAGGGGGTCCGACCGGAAGTCGCGGAACACCAGCTCCATGTTTACCCGGGCGCGCGGCCAGTAAAGCAACGGAAAAGGGATCGCAGCGCCGCGCAGAATCAAGTCATCCGAGCGGAGGTGGAGAGACTGCTGGAGGCAGGACATATCCGGGAGGTCCAGTTCCCGGCCTGGCTGGCCAATGTGGTGCTGGTGGCCAAACCCAACGACAAGTGGCGGGTATGCATTGATTTCCGAGACCTCAATCGTGCATGCCCGAAAGATTGCTACCCACTTCCACGGATCGATCAAATGGTAGACTCGACGGCCGGCAGCGAGTTCATATCGATGCTGGATGCGTACCAGGGATACCACCAAGTCCCACTGGCTGCTGCCGATCAGGAGAAGGTTAGCTTTGTCACGGCTGACGGCACCTACTGCTACACCGTCATGCCGTTCGGCCTCAAGAATGCGGGCGTCACCTACCAAAGAATGATGAACAAGGTGTTCCGGTCGCAAATGGGGCGTAACGTCGAAGTATACGTCGACGATATTCTGATCAAGACTGCCCGGGCGGAAGAACTAATCCCCGACATTGAAGAAACTTGCCAAACTCTGCGGCGGTTTGGCCTGAAGCTTAACCCGGCCAAATGTCTATTCGGGGCACGGAGCGGGAAATTCCTCGGCTACATAGTCACTGAGCGAGGAATAGAAGCAAATCCGGGCAAAGTAAAGGTCATTCTAGAGATGCCGGCCCCACGAAATCTCAAGGAAGCTCAGCGGCTGACCGGGCGGATAACCGCCCTGTCCAGATTCATTTCCCGATCAGCCGAACGGGGTCTGCAGTAACCATTCGGGGGGCAGAGCCACCGCCCGGAAGGCTCTGTTGGCCGGGTATTATTGGCCAACTTTGCAGAAGGATGCAGACCGGCTGGCCGCAACATGCATCTCATGTCAAAAGCACCAGTGCCTGCCGCACCGGCCGACCGAAGTAATGAAGACATCTGCTGTCTCTTGCCCGTTTGACCAATGGGGCATGGATATCGTAGGTCCCTTTCCGTTCGCCCCCGCCCAGAAGAGGTTCTTGTTGGTCGCGGTGGATTACTTCTCTAAGTGGGTGGAAGCAGAGGCGCTGGCCCGGATCAACGAGCAGGCGGTGATTAAGTTCTTGTGGCAAAACATTTTGTGTAGATACGGGATCCCCCACAAGTTGGTTTCTGACAACGGTCGACAGTTTCAAGGGAAGAAAATCAAAGAGTAGTGCTCGGCATACGGCATCCAGCAGGCCTTTACCTTTGTGGCGTATCCACAGAGCAACGGCCAGGCAGAAGTCGCCAACCGGGAAATCTTGAGAGGGCTCAAAACAAAGCTGGATCATGCAGGAACCAACTGGGTAGAGCAGCTGCCCGGGGTCCTTTGGGCAAACAGAACCACACCCCGAGAAGCGACCGGGCAGACGCCTTTCCACCTCGTCTACGGCAGCGAGGCTGTGGTGCCGGTCGAGGTCGGGTGTGAATCTGACCGGCGGTTAAGCTATGACGAAGGGAATGATGAAAGAAGGCGCTTAGAGCTTGACCTCATAGAAGAAGTCCGGGACAATGCAGCCGCCCGGATGTTCGCGTACCGTCAGCGTATGAAACAAAGGTACAACCAGAAGGTGTTGTCGCGCTCATTTCGAGCTGGGGACCTAGTCTGGAAACGTATAAAGCCGGTCGGTGATGTTAACAAATTGCAACCACAGTGGGGCGGACCCTTCAAGGTAGTGCAGAAATTGCATTCAGGCGCTTACTACTTGGAGGATGAACATGGAAAAAGACTTGACCGACCGTGGAGCGCCCTACACTTGCAAATGTACAGAGAGCCCTAGATTGATGTAATCTTGTAAAACGCAGCATTCTAGCTATAACGAAAGGCTCTCCCGACCGACATTGCCGGTCGGCTACACAAGGCAAGTCATACCTGGACGGGACGCAGGCTGACGCATCATACCCTCCAGAAGCCTGAGTCGGCGACTGACTGGAAGTGTCAGCCCACTCGGAAGCCTGGATTGGTTCCCGGTCGGAAGCGTGGCGGCCCACGTGGAAGATAGGTCCATCCGAGAGCCTGAAGAGGTGTCCGGTCGGATGCGTGGCGTTCCACGCGGAAGATTGATTTCCTTCAGAAGCCTGGGTCGGCGACTGATTAAAACAACAGCCCACCCGGAAACCTGAATCTGAATCCGGTCGGACGTGTGGTGACTCACCTTAGTCAGATCAACCAGTCGTCTACCTTACACAACCATTTTTCCTGCGCTTAATTCGGCTCTCTGGTCGGGCTTAAGGCGATCCATATCCCCCACCCGGCTAGCCGATCAGCAACATCTGCTTAGTCGCTATCTAAAGTGACACGAAGGAAAAGGCTTTTCATTGCTGCTTACTCGGAAGCATTACAAAAAAGAGAGCCCCAACCGGCGGCTCAAGATTACATGATTAAAATTAGGTAAAAGGCTGGAAGAAGTCTTTAGGGAGTAGCTCCTTGACCCGGCTCACTATGACGGCATTGGCAGGAAGGTCGGCAGGCAGACGGCCGCTCTCTTGGAGCTGCAGAACAGCGCTGTTAAGGCCCATCTGGAACATATCAGAGGTCCGCTTGCCCAGCTGCTGGCCGAACTCTTTGGAGTTGATGTAAGCCAGGCGATGTACGTCCATCCGGGCGGGCTCGCCTGCTTGGTACAGCTTCAGGCTGTCAATTTCCGCCCGGAGGTTAGCTAACTCCTTGTCCTTGTCCTCCAAGGCAACGGCTTGAGAAGCCAGCAGTCCTTCAGACAGACGGAGCTCGTCTCCTCGTAAGTCTAAAGCCTTCTCCTTGGCATTCAAGTCCGACTCCCGAGTCGCCAGCTCTTGCTCTTTTTCGTTCAAGGTCGTCCGGAGCTCCTCCGAAGACTTCATCAGCGTGTCTAGTTCCGCCTTCAAGGCTTGGACCTCGACAGCCTTCTTGTCGAGGTCCGATCAGGCACGACGCTGCCTATCCAGAGCCTTCTTCCTCTCCTCCTTAAGGGTCGCGTGCAGGGAGGAAGACCGGGCATACGCCCGCTCGGCTGCCTCCGCTCGGGTGATTTCCTCCGTCAGTCGCGCCTCGGCGGAACGGAGTTTCTCCTTAAGGTCCAGTATCTCCGAACGGAGAATAGCAGTGCCCTCCTCGCCGGCTGGTAAGTTCGCATGCGCCTGGCGGAGCTCCCCTTCCTCAATCCGCCGCTCGGCCGCTCGGCGTCCCCTGGTGTTGGTAACCAAGGCATAGGCGACGCTCGAGCAGGAGGCCCAAAACTACAATAAGAATGTTAGAAAAAGGCAAGTTAGTTAAGCAGTGAAACATTGGACTTACATGCGTAGCGTCCTGAATGAATTGGTCGGCCAGTCGGATCGGGGGTCTGGAAGTCCCCTCCCTCATACCCTGCTCCCAGCAGTCCGCCAATTCCCCATAAAGGGTAAGTCGCTGCTGGACTTCGAAGGGGGCCACTGGGTCGGCCGAGGGGAGATATACGCCATAGCCACCCGTCTGTGGACGTTGTCCCCCCGAGCGCGACGAACCCGGTGCGTCAGCTGACCGGCTCGCTCTAGCCGGACTGGCAGCTGCCTCTGCAGGCTGGGAGCGAGAGCCCGACGCAGAAGTCCTCGGGCGCTTCTGCAAAGGTTGCGGGTCAGGAGAATCAGAAGAGGATAGGTCCACCTCCGCCGGTTCCTCAATACGGATAGAAGCACTGGCCTTCCGCTTGGAAGGCAGGGACTTCTGCAGGGAAGGCCGAACCTTCTGCTTGCCGGAGGATCTTGCGGGGGCAGGAGATTTCGATGAGCCGACCGGCTCCACAGAACCGGTCACCGCTGGTTGGGCAGGAGCCGGAGGGGCGGGCTCCGCGCTCTCAGGAATTGGAGGTTGGTCGGGCAGACCGGCCTGGCGCAGACGCAGTTGCTCGGCCGCCCGGGCGTTTATTTCTTCGTCTGCCATGCCCATGGCCGCATCGAGGGCCGCTTCCCACATCATCTTGGCTGCAAAATCAGAAGATATTGAGTTAGGGAAAAAGAAGTACGAAACAAAAAATGACTTACAGAAGGTGTCGGGCAGGGCGGCAGGCACTCGGCTTAGCCCAAATATATACAAGACGGCGTCGTTAAGAAGTTTCATGCCGTCGAAGCGGAGACCCCCGAGTCGAGAAACAGCCATTATAAATAAGGGGTCGGACTTAAAATTTCTTAAGGGAGGTATAGGGGGCATGTCTTCAACCCATCCGATCGGGAACCCGGGGCTGGTCGGAGGGCTTATGAAGAAAAAATGGGTTTTCCACCCCTTGTTCGAGGAGGGAATATTCTCCACTATGGATAATTTGGCCCGGGCTTGGAGAAAGAAATTCCCGGCCTCCTGTTTCTTCGGATAATAAAAGAAGTAAAGAACCTCCGGTCGGAGGGGGACTCGGTAAAGGGTAAAGAGAACTATTAGGTTACATAGTATACGAACGGCATTGGGAGAGAGCTGGAAGACAGGCACATGGAAAAAGTTACAGAACTCTACAATAAAGGGATGAAGAGGGTAGCGCAGGCCAGACGTATGCTGGTCCCGGAAAAACACAAAGAAGCCGGCCGGGGGCTTGTGTGGTCTGTCAGCCAAAGTCGGAACCGCAATGCAGTAGTCTTTTGGAATATCGTAAGCTAATCGGAGGTCGGAGATGGTCTCGTCGGTAAGGGTAGACTCGACGGAGGTATACCACAGAGAAGCAGCCATGGAGCAGAAAGAAAGGAAGAAAGGGGAGAATCTGACCGCAGGTGGCAGCGAAAAGAGTTAGAAAACCGGCGATGAAGTGCGAAAACGGCGGCGATGAGCGAAGACGACGGCGAGGAGCGAGAAGCGGTGAGCTAGAGAGAGAGCGGCGAAAGCAAATCAGGGTTCCGCCGACCCCGAAGGCCTATTTATAGGAAGGCTGGAAGGCGGGCGACCGTCCGATGACGATCCACGTGGACGGCGATCGCCTCATCCAGGCCGTTGAGGCGTCACACGATCAGCCTCGAAAAGACGCGCCGCAGGCGCTGACGTCGTCTGCAACGGCGACAGGGCACGCCGTCCGGTCGGCCAGCCAGAAGCTGCCGCGTGGCGGAAAGAATTAAGCGCGTTAATGGCCAGTAAAAGCTTGTAATCATGGGGATAAATCGCATCCCGGTCGTCCAACCAGCGTGCGCCACGTGGCCTGGATCATTAAAGCGGATGTGATGCCGTTAAGGCGCCGGTTGCATCGGGCACGTCACATCGCCTCATTCGACTTAGAATGTCACGTCTCCATTAATTGACCGACACAGGCGATCACAGGAAAATCGTCTTGGGGCGCGTGGCACTCCACGTTCTTTGCGACCCAAGACAAACGTTCACCCGACCAAGCGTCATCAACGCACAGCCTATAACTCGACGACACGTGGCAAACCACTCTCTCACCAACTAACAACACTCGTCCGGTCGGACGCATGCACAGTTTACGGACGCGTGGCGACCCACGCTCCTTTCAATCGGGAATAATTATTTTGCCTATGCGAGACAATTTGAGGACACGTGGCGGCCCACGTTCCTCCAGTCAAAATTTTCATCCGCGCGGACATCTTCATCGTATCAGTGATTAGTCGGGAATGCGTGGCGGCCCACGCTCCCCTATTACTCCTCGTCCGGTCGGACGTCTTCGCTAAACAAGATGGCGTGTGGCAACTCACGCCCCTCTTGATTAACAATCTTATTCCACCCAGGCGGCTCGTGCACTACACCGCACACGGATGCGTGGCTACCCACGTTCCGGTCAGCGGCAAGGACCTGTTTGCCCACTCAGACCTTATCAACGTCAGCTGTTGAACATCATGTAAAGCCGGTCGGATATTAAACGGGCAAAAGTAGCTCGGCCGCAGAATGGTTGTACACAAACAGTCCAGTCAGTCGGACTGATCGCCTCCTTCGACTAGACTCGAGGGGAAGGCTATTGATCCTGCCCTATCTTTGGCACCGTACGGACAGCCAACGTGGCAAACGGCCTGGCCAACTTCAGGGTTCACGTCATTGTACGGGCAGCCAGCTTGGCAAACACCCTGGCCGGTCCCAGGGTCTCTGTCGGCCGGTCGGACTCAAGGCGGCCGGTCAGAATAAATGTAGCGGTTCATCCGGCCGGTCAATCCCGGTCGGCCATATTAAGGTTATTACACCTCATCTATCCGGGTACTTCCGCCCGGCCACAATAGGGTTTCTGTGCCCTCTTTCCTGGGTACTGCCGCCCGGCCACTTAGGGGCTCACATGCCTAATCATCCGGGTGCAGCCGCCCGGACATCCTTCATATACATACTTAAAAGCCCCCCAGGCTTGTTCGCTTGGCGCCCACTCGGGCTCTCCCGGAACCACCCGGAGATAAAGACAAAACACACCTGCACCTTCCTGCAGGTAACAGACTGTCATCACTCGTGTGAACTGGCACTCCCTGGCACGCCGCCCCGTCGCGCCGTTGGTGCCAGGCGGCGCCGGTCGGGGACGTACAGGAACCTGTCTTTGTCCTCGCATAAGACAAACAGTATGCGACAAGGAATGTTGGCTACAAATCGACATAATCATACAATATTCCCTGACGCCGTCAGAGAATCCTGACACAGGGCAGACAGAATCAAGGAATATCCCCCGACCAAGTCAGAGAATCCTGACACAGGTCAGACTTGGTCTATTTCCCCGGCTATATAAGTCACTCCCCTCCTCATTATCAGGTACGCGCGAAGCCCCTCATCTACAGTGCTCCATTATTTTTCCTGTTCATCGGAGTACTGACTTGACCGTCGGAGTGCCTTGCCGGGACGCTTCCCGGCTAGGTTGCTAACGGTCATCTTCCCCGCAGGTCTACTTTCATTCGGTCGGCGGTTCACCAGGCGACATCCACTTACGTCCGGTCGGACGACACCCCCCACTCGCTGAGTCATTCTGAGCCAGGGCATCCAGTCAGCATCCACGTCATTCATCTCTACACAGTCATCCGGTTGCGGCCCCACTCCGCTCGGCGACAGGATCAGTGAGTGTTAACGATGATTCTTATCATGGTTAGTGGTTCATGCATTGGATTAAGACTGTGTTTGGTTAAAAGTAATGTAATCCAGTTTGTAATATAATTAAATCTGTAATGCAATTCAGATTATATATTGTTAACCTTGTAATCCAGATTATAACACTTTTATTAGCTTTGTAATACAGATTATATTTCATTATAATTTTAAAATTGTATTAAACAAAATAATTAATCTTGTAATGGAATCCTGATTACATTACAAAATTGATTATACTTTATCAAACGCAGTTTTATTTGTTAGATTTTTCGAGGGCTCAAATAAAAATAATATGGAATTATAAAATAAATAATAAAATAATGAAAAATAAAGAGACTTATATGGAAATTTTTAAAATTGAATTACAAAATAATGTGTGTAAAGAATATGAATTATTTGAATGAACAAGTAATAAATGGTGAAGGTGAATGTACTTAGGATAATGAGGTAATTTTAAATTAAATTTGAGCATAGCGTTCTAAACTAAACATTTTTCTTTTTAAAAAAGGAATTTTGATTGAATTATTTATTTCTAAACTTGGGGCATCTTGGGCACGATCAAGGAGTCAAATCTTATATTATCCGATCTTTGATGATCATGAAAGACAGACATGACTCATATTAAATTAGCTCAGATTGATTGATAATCGATAGATAAATTTTAATTTTTTATTAATTTTGTGATAAAATTTAATATCTCACTCTAATCAAAATTATTAAACACAGAATGTTATTATATAAAAAATATTCGATACAAATGAAAATTACTTAAACTCCATTAAAATGATTTAACTTAGTTGAAATCACTTTAAAAATTTTATAGTAACTACTTAGTAATTGATACAATATTATAACAACTAATATTATTGTAGTGTCCTAGTAACTATGTAAGAAGGTACTGTAACTGTTGTAACTATCATAATGTTAACAACTGTTATAAAAATTTTAATGTGATTTTGACCCAATTAAAATAATTTTGATGAAGTTTAAGTAATTTTGATTAGTTGATAAAAATATTTTAATATGATAATACTCTATTTATAGTAATTTTGATTTGAGCAAAACAATCGATTTTTCATATTATAGCACCGACAGACATGTCGTATTAATTAGTCATAATTGTTATATGTAAATTGAGTTAAATTTTATAATGTTTAAATTTATTTGATTAGATAATCAAGTCCATCTAAATTATAAAATAAATTGGTTGAAATGATTATTCAGGTTTGGTTTTATTTTTTTGTAAGTTTAAATTTGATTTATTTAAATGCTATTGAGCGGTTAGTTCAAGTTTATCTGATTATTTGAATTTTTTTTTATTCATGGATTTGTAAGTCACGGGATCCTAGGTGGTTAGTCGACGGAGAAGTTTTTTTTTCGAGTGTATGTTCTCTAATTTTTTACTTCGTTATAATAAATTTATCACTATCTAAGCTCTAGCCAACTAGGAACCGAGGGACGTACATGAATATATTCATGAATATTAACCAATTGAATATATGTGTTTAATACGGATGAACTAATAGTTAATGTGTTGATATTGTTATCTTGAGGTTTAAGATCAAAATCTAATAAAGTTAGTGTGTATATTTTCTCTATGCGTTAGTTATAGTATTTGATTAATAATTTTTATGATTTATCTCTTTCTGTTAGTCTGAAATGGATTGATGGGTGTGTCAGGGTGAGCCTTTTGTCACGTTAATAAGTTAATTTAATTTAATTTAATTTAAGAGGTTGTTTCAGTTTGTGTATTTAATTGATTTTATGTTTATCGAACGTTTGTTCATTTAATTGAGTTTTCGAGCCCATACGCTATTACGCTGGCGGTGGCTCGTTTCGATTCGGCCCGTCAGGCTTCGTCGAGGTTTCCCATGGAGGAGTCGGCGAAGAGGAAGGAGAAGCTTCAGGCTATGCGCTTGGAGGCCGCTCGGGTCGTCGCCTCCAATCAATCGTCCCACTCCTCTTCATCCTCAACTGGGCTTCTGCCTTCTCCGCCTCCATCGATGCTGCCGCTGCCGCGGTTCGCCGATCCTCCGGAACTCCAGACCCCGCCGCCGGCTCCCAGGTTCGACTTCTACACCGACCCCATGTCGGCCTTCTCGGACTCCAAGCGGATGAGAGGCGCTGATGCATCCGGAGGGTTCAGCCCCTTTTCCCCTCGCCGCCCAACCCCGCCGTCTTCGCCATCTTTCCCTTATGGTAATCCCTAATTTTTTTTTTTTGGCTTTTTTCCTTGTTTTTGGGGTGTTAAGGCCGATTTTTTTTTTTGTTCATTTTCTGAAAGATGTCAACTTTATCTTACTTTCTCGCGACACATGAATTAGAATGCTTGTCGCGGTATTCTTGATTTAATTCAAGATTTTATTCACCCTCCTTATTCTTTAGAAGTTAGGACCAAAGTGTCGCTCATGATTAAACAACATTTTGTAACTACATAAGCATTTGACGTAGCCGCACTCTATTGTTCTCCCTTTTCTCCTCTAGTTTCAGGGCAGACCATCCCGTTTGAGTCCATACTTCTTAGTTTCCAGATTGAGAAAGAACCTTCTTCCTCTCTTCCTATCTCCCCATATCTCTTCCTCCTTACTCTGGAGCCTTCTTCTGTTATCCTCAGCTTTGTCTTCCACATTGCATAGACCAGTGTTGTTAAAGGCACGAGACGCTACATGGCTTAGGTCCCATTTTAATGCCAAGCCTCCAGCTTTTCTTTGCTTATGCATCACTGGGTCGTTAGTCTCTACCTGGAATGGCGTCATGCTACGTAGACCTCATCTTCTCATGCATGCCTAGTTGAGTTCGTTGCTGCTTTTAACAATACACTTGTATAGAAGAATTTCTCTTACACAAATTATCTTCATTTTTTTTTAAATTTTTGTTAGCAATTAGGTGTAACTTCAATATGCGAAGAAAAATTGAGAGGAAATACATTGAGAGGGTGTTGACATGTTTAATAGCTACTAATAGTTTTTATAATTAAAAGGCCTGAATTTATTAGAGTGGTAAGTGAAAGTGTAATTGATTTGAATGCTCTAATTGATCTAATTGATTTGAATGCACTTGTAAGTGTCTTCCATAGCAATGGAGGGATAATCTTAATGTAAATAGTTTGGACAACACAGCTTGATGATGATGGTGAAGTCATGTTTTTCCCTTTGAATTTTCTTTTCATTTAGATTAAACGTTGGCATTTAAGATTTTCAGTGATGCCATGGATTTGGCACAGGAGTAGGCATAATCAGAACTACTCATATCGCCTTCTTATGTTGCGAACAACATTTCCTTTGAACTTTTATCCTTCTTCTATGAGTAAATTACTGGCATTCAGTATCTTGATCAGACGCATTTAGTTAAAAGTTCTTTCATTGCCTTTGTGAGCTACAAATAACTTTTCCCTTTTTATCCACTTTCTGGTATATTCTAGTATTTTATTATCTTGACCAAGCGTAAAATGGTAGATAATGGACTCCTCATATTATTATTGGAAGTTCTCGTGTTGTGTCTTATTTTTCTGAATATGTCTTCCATTGAACTCTTCCTCTAGGAAACTGACACATGATCTTATACAGAAACATTGTTGGAAATGGATTTCTTGTCTTATGATACGAAATTGTCAGATCTCCTTATCTTGAAAAGTAAAAAGCTATGATTTCAGTATGTTGATCAGATGAATTTGATACAGGATTTATTGTTGTTTTTCCCTTTGGTGTGTTATTAACAGAAGTTCTCAGATTCCTTTCTCATATTCTGAATCTCTTAATTTACTTTTCTATGTGTTTTTACTGAAGGTTGCTCTTTTTGATTCGATCACTTCCTTTCTGAGTATAAATTATGAAAGCCATTTTGTTTGCTCATTTTGAAAAATGAAAATAAGTAGGTCCCCTGCCCATGAATTATCTTGGTTGAATATGTGTAACAACCTACTATGCATTGCCCCAAAGTCTTTAATATTCATCCGCTGCTTGACTGTGTTGTTGATTTTAATTACTTCAATATTACACCCTTCTTTTAGTATGAAGGGATGAAATTACTGCTTCTATTGTATTAAACTAATCATTCTTATGTTTGTCACGCTCTAATAGGAATAAGGAATACGTATGTGGATAGCAGTTACCCGGCTTATCATCAGATGCCCCACCCATCAGATTCTAGCTCTTGCATAACGCCATCACGAGTTTCTCACAATACTTCCTGGAGAAGCCCTATTCAATCTCAGAGTTTCTTGTCAGGGCATCAAGGATCCCCAGTTACTGGCCTAGGTTCCTGGAATACATCTGGCGGTTCCTCTGGGCGTGGCTTCCAGGCACACCCTTCGGGTAGTATTTTCGTAAGCCCTCATTTCAGCCCAGGAGGGAGTCAGTTAAGCAGCGCTCGAACTAATAGTCCATATTCCAATTTCGGAAGAGGCAGGGTTGGACAATATAGTGGTGGCTCAGGTTCAAGGCCCAGTGGAGGTAGAGGACAAAGATTCAATGGCAGAGTTTCTACACGAGATGACATTGCGAGTTACTTCCGCAAGTCCATGCTCGAAGACCCATGGCGCAACATGGAACCGGTTGTCGGAGACATATTGGAGCCAATGGCTGGCCCAGGATATTGGCTTCCAGAATCAGTATCTTGGAAGAACAGTAAAGTGCCGGAAACTGAGAATAAGTATAAATTGGATTCGAAGTCCAGCCTCGCTGAGTTGCTCGCAGCTTCATTAGAAGAGACCGTCAATGACGGTGATTAAAAACACCATATATTGACTTTCTCAAGTTTGTTGTGATCTTTTTATGCATTTAGGAGACATTCTAGAGTCTGAATGGTTGCTAGCCTAATCTCAGTTATGTAGCAAAGCATGCTATGGATATATTTGTTTAGACATAAACCAAAAGGAACGAGGTAGGTAAAATGTTCTTGTTGACTATTGTGTAAGATGTTTGATTTATGATCCAAATCTGTTGTGGATGGATCAAACAAGCTTTGGATTTTCTCAGTTTGTAGTGATTGGGGATCTGTTTAAATACATTGTCATGGCCGTGTTCTTTCCAACATTTCTTGTGGTCATTTTGTTGTGTTGGCTCTTCCTATAGGTATCCTATGATCGATAAGGGTTTTACATCAATTTGTAGGGCTATTTTTCCCTAATTGTACATGTCGTTCCAAAGATTTGTTTCAGAATTCATGCTAAAATAGAAAAACAAATGAGAGATTCATATACTTTAGATCATATCGAAACGTTTCTATGCTATACTGGGGCTTCTTACTTTTGATGTGGTATTCTTGGAAAGTTCGATAGATTTTGTTGGCCATGCAAAGTTTAATTTGTTCACCTTCTACAAAACCAATACATTCTCTCTTCAACACATGTTCCCTGCATAATATTACTGATCCGGTCTGAGATTAAGGATGAGGGAATCATCAATGAGAAGGCTGATGACATATCGGAGATCTTCGAGGTAAGTCTCGGCGATAGTCAAAGAGAGTTAGAATGAAGGTCAAGGTGAATCATAGCGCAGCCACTCAAATACTCGAATCAGCTCTGGTAATTAGAGAAATGAAGCGGAAAAAAAGTGGTTGAAATTGTGGGTGCATACTTGCGACCGTTTAATCACCTATGTCCCAACTACTCGGGCTAAGAAGGGCTCGGGAGTTGGGAACGAAAGAGTATCGGGAAGTCGGGAGTAACCGAGTCTTGATCTCGATTCTAAATGGGTTTCGGATTGAACCCAACTTGAATGCATCCCGATTCATCTAGACTAGACCTTGAGCTCCGTTTGACCCCAACTTGGATCCTTGACTTACAACTCAACAATACTATCGACTATCCCTTTTACTTTTGGCGGACCGTATACCCGCTATCCACCCATATCAATTACAAATTTATAATGATGGTAGAAACCATATCTTTATCATTTTTAGGGCTTCTCCCTCTGGAATAATTCAAAGTATTCAACTCCACATTTCATTTTCATCTAATGATTATCATTCGATAGGATATTCATATCAATTTTTGTACTAATACATCGACACCGCAGTGGAGGTGACAAATGACATCGCTTCTCCTCTGTCACCTAGGACACACAAATCGACTAATAAAAGCATTTCCCTCAAAATCATTATTTCTAAAATTAGTCAGAAGCGACGCCGCCTCTATTTTGGGGTGTAATAGTGGTGGTGCTATCTAGCGGAGAATTGATCACATCGACTCCCTACGGCGGTGGTCACCAAGTGTTGCAGCAGTGACATTCAATTGTCAGGCGACCTCGGCCTCCCTCCCTTACGATGATCTCCTCGGCAATAGCAATAGCAATAGCAATAGTAATAGCAATAGCAATACAGTGAAGGTAGCGATGGAATTTCAGTTGAACATCGTCGCCTGGGCCCACCCCGATCGATGTCCAACGCCATAGCCACTGATCAGTGAGGATGAATTGGCTGGTGAGGATCTGGAGGAGGCTCAACAGCGATGGGTGATGCAAGACTGAAAGAGCACACAACTGCAAGGTCCAGAGGCAGCATGCATGATGAGGTTTGAATTTGATACCAAAGGACTCAAGGCTTAGGAGCACGCCTCCATGAATAGACCAATAAGTGGTAAAAGATAATTCGGTCGTCCTAGCACCTCAAATAATATGTCCGGGATTATAATAAGATGTTATGACTAATACGTGAGGTGGATGATCACACTTAAAGCCGGACCCTGGGCTAGGGCTACCAGGGCTCCTGCCCAGGACCCAAAAGGATGAAGGCGCCCAATTTTTCACACACACATATTATTCCTTACACTTATGTTTTATTGTTCTCCAAAGCCCTCGAGCTTCTCTCAACTTTCTCCGTCGCCCCTCGCGATTCTCCTCGCCAAAGCCCTCGCCGCGCCTTCCCTCCTCCCTTGCCGCGACGACTACGAGAGGCTCATCTCTCCATCCCGAGACAGAGAAGAGGTGATCTTACTTGTTGTCTTGCTGTTATTGTTTCCATATCGATCGGGGTTCCTCTTCGAAATTTGTGGTTCGTCTTCCTGATCTTCGCAGTTCTTTAATTTCTGTACCTCTCAATTTCTGATTTGCCAATTTGTGATTTGCTCGTCTTCCTCATCTTCACAATTCTTTCCTCATCTTCAAAGTTTGTGGTCAGTCTATTGTTATTTGTGATTTGCCAATTTGTTTGTTCTTGGGAGGATTTATCCCATTTTATCGATTACTTTGATATTATTTCTCTCAATTTCTGTGATTAAATCACAAATGCCGAAAATGCTAATATTTTTTGATGGTAATGGTAATTTTTCAAGCTGAAAAAGAGATTGCTTGACTAGCCAAGCATTTGAAAATATTAGCAAAAGAGACTAGCCCAAAAAATTACCATTTCAAGCTGATGTTATTTCTCTCAGGCCGAAAATGCTCTGATAAGATAGTGATTTGTGTTATTGTGATTAGCCTATAAGTTGATGTTTGCTTTGACTTTTTTTTCAAGGCTAAAGGCTTCTTTTTTCTATATACTTCTTGATATTTCCTATGGATTTTATTTGTCAAATCTATTACTTTAGGAACTTTATTATTGAGTTAATTCAATTTTTTTAGTGAGGATATGGAGAACCAATAGGGTACTGAATTATTGAACAACATGGTGCCAATTATTGAGTTTTTTTATGCTGCCTATAGCGTATTACACTAGCATCTTCTGTAATTTATGTTGCCTATAGCATTGTTCCATCTGCAATTGAGCACATGTTGGTAGCATGCTCTTGAGCACACTTCCCTCTCCATGTGTAAGCAATGCTAGCCACCTTATGCTCGCAAAAACACTTTCGACACTAATGACTTCCCAATTTGTAACACTTCTGACAGTTATGACTTCCCAATTTGATTCTTCCCTTGGCGACGGCGAGACAAGCACTCTCAAGCAAGTATTTATTTTTTTTTTTCATATTATGATTTTTGTTTGAGAGATACAAGAATTGTTTTATTGGTTTGCTCTAAAAAACGATTAACGAGGTTTTTTCAACCTCAGGTGACCGGCTCGATCCCACGGAAGTTTTCCACCGGTCGCCAAGGTAAATCGGGAAGTGCTCGCTACGGACGGTCTAGAAGCCCAGCGTCCCAGGTTCACGTCTCATTTGGAGAAAAATTCTTGTAAAATACGTCGTAGTTGGGATCGAACCGCGGATACCTGGAATGATAACTAGTCGTGCTAGTTTGCTCTAAAAAGCCTTGGCTTCTAGTTGTTTATTCTATTAGATGAATTCTTTTGGCTTATAAATGAAATAAGTAGATTAATTAAGTTTTCATATCGCTTAGTCGGTTAGATTAAGCTATTTAGATTGTTTCTTATTTGTTGTGTTTTTTTTATAAACTTGCAGGATATCTGTGTAAGGTCTTATATAAGTGGATTCCAAATCAAAGAAAAATTACTATATCAGGTTTTATTATTATTTGTTTATTACTTATTGTTTATAATTATCTATCATCATAAAATAACTCTCTGGATATCAAAAAAGACAAAACAAGAAAAAAGAAGAAGAGTAACCCAAGTTTAAGAGGTTCATTGAATAAATATTTTAGTAAAGAATCACATAACACAACGGAAAGCTTACTTCAGATTTTAACTATTGAATCAAATGCAAATGAGGATTTTTTTTAAAAAACAAGAATGATGAAAATGAAGAATTTGTGAGAAATGAGAGTGATGAAAATGAGAAATTTGTAGAAAATGAGAACGAAGAAAATAAAGATTTTAATAATTTGGATGAAAATGGAATTAACAAAATTAAAGATATTGATAATTATTGTGATGATGAGTGTACAAACGAATATCAATGTTTGACACCTATATATGATTTAAACATTTTTGATCCAAGAGTTTGGGATAACCTTAATACAAAAATTAGAGATTTACTTGTGAAAAGAGTTCCTAAAAGAGAAGATATTCTTAAGTTTCCTTTAGATAAAGATTCTCGATACTTTTCTCATATTTATTATATTCAAATATTACCAAAAGGTGAGGCTTGTGATTGAAAATAGTTAGTGTACTCGAAGGAGTTGGACAAAGTATTTTGTATTTGTTGTAAGTTGTTTAAAGTAATGGACACCAAAAGTAATTTAGCAAGAGAAGTTAATGATTGAAAACATTTATGTGACAAACTTAAATAATATGAAAATCGTGTTGTACACCTCACTAATCTGAAAGCTTTTGTTGAAATACAAATGAGATTAAAGAAAATATTAACAATTGATAAGGAAATACAAGAACAAATTAAAAAGGATACAAAACATTGGAAACATGTTATGTTAAGAATAGTTGCTATTGTCAAATATTTTGCTACACAAATTTGGCATTTCCTGGTACATATGACAAATTTATGAAGATGGTAATGGTAATTTTTTGAGCCTACTTGAAATCATTGTAAATTTTGATATAATAATGCAAGAGCATTTTCGACTTATTCAAGATAAAAGATTCATTATCATTATCTTAATCATAAAATTCAAAATGAGTTAATATCTATTCTAGCCTCCAAATTCAATAATACAATAATTAAAAAAATAAAAGAGGTAAAATATTTTTCAGTAATTCTCGATTGTACATCGGATGCAAGTCACAAAAACAAATGACTCTCATATTAAGATGTGTAGACATTTCATAGACTCCAATTAAAATAGAAGAGTACTTCTTAGAATTTATAAATATAGAAGATACAATTAGTTTGGGTCTTTTCAATGAATTGCAAGTTGTTTTACAATCTTTAGAACTTGATATTGATAATGTGAGAGGACAAGGTTATGATAATGGATCTAATATGAAAGGCAAAAATCAAGGTATGCAAAGGAGATTACTTGATATTAATCTTAGAGCATTTTATATGTCATGCGGTTCTCATTTTCTTAACTTAGTTGTTTGTGACATGACAAATTCTTGTGCTAAAGCAAAATCATTTTTTGGAGCATGTTAATGTATGTACACCGTGTTCTCTAATTCAACAAAAAGATGGAATGTTTTACTTGAATATATTGATAGATTAACTTTAAAATCTTTGTCAACTACGAGATGGAAAAGTTATATTGAAACAGTCAAAGCAATACTATCTCAAGCTTCTCAAATCAAGAGAAGCTTTGTTTAAATTAGCAGAAATAAGTGAAGACAACAAATTAAGTAGAGATGTTGAAACTTTAGCATCCATTGAACTTTCAAATTTTGAATTTATATTAAGCCTTGTTATTTGACATGATATTTTGCATAAAATTAATTTAATTAGCAAAAAATTACAGTCAAAGAATATACGTTTTGATGTTGCTGTAAAACAATTATCTGGTCTTGTTTCCTTTTTTGAAAAATATAGAGAAAATAGTTTTGCTTCTTTATGCTTCATGCAAAGAAAATAGCATCTGATATGGAAATTGTGTCTGTATTTTCTACAAAACGTAAAATTTATAGAAAGAGACATTTTAATGATATTGCTAATATTGAAAGGGAAAATCAATCACCAGAAAAATCTTTTTCGAATAGATTATTTTATCTTAGTGGTCGATATTGCTCTCGCGCAATTGAAGAGTAGGTTTGAACAGTTGCAATATTTTGACTCTATATTTGAGTTTTTGTATGATGTTGCAAAATTAGTTTCATTAGATGATAATCAATTGATGAGTTCTTGTCTGAATCTTGAAAATACATTAAGAAATGATGACACTTCTGATATTGATGCAAAATGTATATTTTCAGAATTACAAGTTTTACAAGTAATGTTACCAAGTGAATCTTTATGAAACAAATAAAAATTGGTCTTCCATTCAATTATTAGAGTTTTTAAAAACAATGGATATATTTTCAAATATAATGATTGCTTATAAAATATTATTGAAAATACTCATGACAGTTGCATCTGGCCGAAAGAAGTTTTTCAAAATTAAAATTAATAAAATCTTATTTACGAACCACAATGACACAAGATAGGCTAAATGGATTAGCAATTTTATGCATTGAAAAGAATATTTTGAAAAATATTGAATATGATGCTATTATTGATGAGTTTGCCATTAAAAGTGCATCACGAAGATATTTTAAGTGAGTTAACTTTGTATTTTTTTTAGGTGTAGTATAGTCGACAATTTAACTATATTCTCTACATTCACTCTCATTTTTTCTTCTGATTTAGCAAGGAGGAAGCGAAGAAGAAGGAGGTTTACAACGTCTCATGTGAGTGATACTTTGGATTTTGATGTAAAATTGACGAGAAGATATTCAACAAGCTAGAAGATTTATGTTTATTCTAAGCAAACAACCAACAAGTATCTCTGCTATGCATAGGATTTTGATCTAGTGCTTCTGACATTAGAGACGAAAATTTTATTGTGAATGAAAACCTTTTGTGGATTTTTTTATAAGTGGTAGAATAAGTAATGTATATACTTTATGATGGATGATATAAATTTTTTTTTGGAAGAAGTAGGGGGCGTTTGGTTTGCGTTTTCCAGCTTATTTTCCATTTTCATTTTTCATAGAAAATGCAGTTTTCTGGAAAACATGTTTGGTTTGCATTTTTCAACTTTGTTTTCTAGAAAAAAAAACATAGTGTTTTCTGGAAAACTAGAGAATGAAATAAAGTCATTTTCCAGAAAACGAGAAAATATGATTTTCTAGAAAATGAAAATGGAAAATGGAACAAACCAAACGCCCCCGTAGTGTTCTAAAGATAAAATTGGGGCATAATTTATAATTTTGCCTAAGGCCTTTAAATAACAAGGACTGGCTCTAGGCACACTGGCTTTGTCAATGAATAGACCAATAAGAATGCATAGTGATGCAAACATAATTTATCTTTCTAGGGCTCCGAATCTCTTGCTCCGTCGCACCACTTAAATCAAATTTGTACTATTAGAACTCCTCATATTTTGTATCGAGGAGGCTTATATATCTCTAGCTGCGGTTTGTCCCCGCTGAGCTAGCTTCTGATCCTAGATGTCAATACAAATCAGCAAGGACCGGTGATGCTAGATTTACCCCTCCGATGTTTTAGTTTGCATAAGGCTGAAAAATAGATTATGTCTTCTCTAAGAAAAAGGCTTATGTGGGAAAAGAAAGTGTCTTTCGCTGGGGAAGAGCTTTAGCAAGCTAAGAAAATAAGTGTTTGAGCCTATATAGGTAAATGACGTTAATTCGGTCATTAATTACTGTGGGGCTCTGAGCCTATATAAAGAGGTTGTTATCGAGAGCAAAAGATAGAGAGGAAATAGATTGTCTTCCACCTCGTTCCCAACTCCCTGGTAGCGTCGGGTACTTCATCAGTTCGCCACGAGCAACGAGTGCTCCGTTGTGCCCGTGGTCCTGCTGTTGTATCCCGAGAGACAGACGTCCATCGAAACCTCGAAGCACCGTTGGAGGAGGACAAATTTGTTTCAAGGAAACTGCGTTACGTAGGCCTCAGCAACTCTACAAGACCGGTTCGGGACTTCCTGTTCAAGATGTCCGGCTTAGGAGATACTGCTCAGGAGATACTGATCGGGAGACTCTGCTTGGGAATTCCAGCTCGGGATAATCTGCTCGGACTATTCATCTCGGGAAGTCCGGTTC
The DNA here is from genome assembly GCA_024364735.1 of Boesenbergia rotunda. NCBI lineage: Eukaryota > Viridiplantae > Streptophyta > Magnoliopsida > Zingiberales > Zingiberaceae > Boesenbergia > Boesenbergia rotunda. Next base: position 282,416 of record JAGFNQ010006517.1, read on the forward strand.
GGGAAGTCCGGGTTGGGAAACCTACTCTGGAGATCTGCTCGGGAGATTTCAGCTCGGGAATTCCAGGTCGGGAATTCCATTCTGCATAAAAAGCAACTCGGGTCACTCAACCGCTAAGTTAAAATTTTTATAATTTTAATTTAATTTTTGTTAACTCTCCGAAAGGGAGTATTTCCTCCAATAGTTCTCGCAACCTGGGATAGTTGGAGTTCAGTGGAGATCTTCACAAATAGGGAGACTCTCACAACCTAGAATAGTTGGGGTGCTGGAGAGGTCGGTTGGTACGTGATGCACTAGATAATTGAATCTGATTTTGATATTGACAAAAGATTCAAAGTTAAGTAGAATTGGATCTAATGATATTGACTAATTGTGTAGGCAGCTCAACCAGAACGTGCTAGTAGGTCAAGTTGACTAAATATTAGGGAAGACAAAAGTCTTAATGAATACAAGGCAAAGGCAAAGGCAAAAATTCCTAATAGGTCAAGCTGATTGGGTACTTGGCAAGAGAAAGCCCTAGTAAGTCAACTGCACCAGATACTAGGTAAAAGATTTGGTAGATCGAGTACACCGGACGACAAGTCTAGACAGGTTTGGAGATCGAGCATCTAGCAGGTCGATGGATCTGGAAGACCGAACATCGAGAGGAAGTCTTGGAAGTCAAAGGATGAATGCAGCATAAGTCAAACAGGTCTGAAGGATTGGATGTTTGGCAATTCAGGAAAATCTCCTGAGAGGAGTAGATGAGGATGCGTTCTCTTTAAGGGAACAATATGTATCAGTCCGACCTAGGGTTTCACTCGAAATCTAAAAGTCAGGATCGGACAATCCGAGACTATCAAATTGGTTAAATATTATTTTTATTATGCCTATAGTGCTAACTCTATAATAAGAACTTAAAACTGAATGTTGGTCGAAAAAAGGGACTTCGGGGGCCTCGAGTGGGTCCAGACGCCCAAATAGACTCGAACCCACACTTGCAGTTGGGTTGGCAATCTGGTTGGTTGGCACATCAGCTTCCAAGTGTCCGGAAGGATTCAAGCACTTGGGAAGGGATAACGGCGACTTAGAGCTTCGCCAGGTATAACCGGGTAAGCAATTCATGCGCTCGGAGGTGGTCCAAGTGCCCAGAGATGGATAATTCAACGACGAAGATGGAACATATAGGCCTCAACGGAGGCACCTGGACCGACTCCAGGCGCCTAGAATGGACTATAAAAGCACCTTAAACCAGGAGCTCAAAACATCAATTCTTCTACACTTGGATGATCTTTGCGTTACTCTAAAATTTTGTTACGACATCAAAATGCCTTACCGACAACAAAGCTTTACGTCAAATCTCCTAAAGTTGTCCTTAGACTAGCATCACAGGCTATGAACCAAGTAAAAGAAAATTGTTAGTAATGTTTCTGTATTTTATTTCCGCTGCCATCTCTTGAGTTTTCAAAAAATCATAAAAAATGACACGCGCTATTCAAACCGCCCCCCTCCCCTCCATCTAATGTTTCTTCGATCTTACAAGTGGAATCAGAGTCATAGTTCATACCGGATGTCATGTGGGGTGACCTTGAATGAAGTTAAGTGAATGCTCAAAATAGGTTAAAAGTAACCAAATATTTGCAGGGAGACACGAAATAGGTCAAGAGTGATAAGATGCTTACGAGGAGATCCGGAACATGTCAAGAGTGACTGACTACTTGAGGGGAGGCTCGGACCATGAGAGTAATGATGATCTTTCATTTGAAGGAGGATTGTTAAAAATACAAAATATTAAATTTCTATATTAGAAATACATGAAAAAGATAATGTGTTTAAAAAATGAATGATATCTCCATTAGTATGAGGCCTTTTGGATAGAACCCAAAAATAAATTCATGAGCGCTTAGGCTCAAAGTGGACAATATCATATCATTCTGGAGATGTGTAAATTCTTTTGATCCTAATAAAATCTCTATAGGAGGCTCTAGCAACCTAAGACAGTTAGGGTGTATGCAGGGATGGAGCTAGGGGGGGGGCAATGACATCAATCTTTTAATGTAAGAGGCGTTGAGTAAAGAAATGAAGGGTGAACAAAGGGTGAATGGTGGACGATGACACGACCATCTCCTCCTCAACATAAATGCATATCTTTCACCCCTTAATATGAAATTCTAGCTCGATCCCAGGTCTAGGAGAGATCTCCATAAGCAAGGAGGCTCTTGCAGCCTAGAACAATATTAGTTGGAGAGACATTAGCATGAATGATGAAGTACAGTAAACGGATGAGTAAGAGTCTATGAGAGATATCCCAACGCTTACGGATGAGTATTATCATAAGTGTAGATTATGGAGTAGGAGTGAGCAAAAACGAAATAAATCAATGGAATTTTAAAATTGAATTTCATTATTTCTAAATTTTATTTTTTTAAAAAAAATATTATTTCAAATAATTCGATTTGATTCTCTCTCTTCCTTATTCAACTATTCCTCTTAAATCCAGTAAAATTCCTAATACTCGTTACTCCTAATCCTCCTACATTCCGCTCGTCATTTCTATCATTCTCTTGTCGGGTGCCGATCGAGCCCTCATCTACTCTCGACTCCGCCTCTTTGGGTCTTGACTCCATCCGGAGCGACGTCGGGATCTGAGGTAGATAGACCCCGACGTGAGTGACGAGTCTGCAAGAAAATGTCATGGTCAAGTCCTCATAGCCAATCACACTTTAATCACATGCCCATGCAAACTTAAAATAATAACACCAATAAGAAAAAGAAATATATGAAGGAAAAAAAAAAGTAAACACCAACATCAATCATTAAATTTCAAAATCAATTTGAAAATTCAAAATAATAATAATAATATCTCCTCGAAAAGAATTCAATACACCAAATCTCAAACAACCAAACTAGACTTTTCCCCTCCTTCTCTCGCTTCTAAACTAAACAATTTTAAGAACTAATTGTCTCTCATTGCATAAATGTCATCCTCTACTACCTCCTGGCTAGTGGATACTCGCAATCATCTGTCAACCACTCACACTTCCTATAATATACAAAATTTAAAGGGGATTTTTGGAAAATCCATGAGAAGTAAAACAAAAAGATTTATGAATTTCAGAAAACAGAGGAAGTTACTGGATCGAGCAAGAAGGAATTGTGGGTCGGATTCAGTCGCGCTGGCGCCGGATGTAGTGGAGGAGATCGCATCCGTCGGCGCCGGCGGTTTGGGTGGCCTTGATGCGCATCTCGACGACCTTCTTGTGGGAGTTGGAGTGGACGGTGGGGACGAAGGTGGGGCTGGCGGCGGGGCGGTACTCGGGGAAGAGCCGGCCGGACTTGTAGCGGACGCCGCAGGCGTTGCAGAGCGACTTGGGCCCCATCGGGCCCGCCCGCCACTGCGGCGTCTTCTGGATTTGGCAGTGCGCGCATTTCCGCGCCGGCCGGCGGCGGCGGCGGCGATTCTGTCTCGTCGGCGTACGGGTTCTTCTTTTTGTTCTTTTTCTTGAGAGACGGCGTCGGCGCTGGGGGCGACGAGTCGCCTAGGCTCTCCGGGTCTGAAGTAGCCGCCGCCGCGGTGGCGGGCGGCGGGAGGCATGTTATGACGACGAGCGAGTGGGGAGAAAAGTTGGCCGGGCGAGCGCGCTTGCTGCGGGTGCGGCCGGGGACCACCGGGACCTCAGGCTGCTCCGGTGGGCTGAGCGTCGGTGGCGGCGGCATCGCCCTTCTCTCCTTCTTGCCGCCGATGGAGTAGGAAGCAGAAGACGAGGAGGAGGACGAAGATGACGCGGTGGTGTACGAATCGCTGCTTACGCCACCGCCGTTGGTGTTCGCTTCGAGAACAGAGACCAGACTAGAGGTTCGGAAGCAACAACGGCCACCGACACTTTTGTCGGCGCCGCCGACCGGGAGGCCTAGCGAGAAGGAATCAGAATCTTCGATGAATTTGGACATCCATTCCAGTTGCTCGATGTCAAGCTCGTCGCACTGCCATTTCAACAATTCCTCAAATCAAAAAATTCGCCCAAATTTACCGCAATCAAATCGAATACTTCGCCAAAATCCAAACTTTACCGGGACGAGCTTGTCCTCCTCAATACCGAAGCCGGCCTCGGCCTTCTTCTCGTCCTCGCCTCCGCCTAAAATCTCGTCGACGACGGGAACCGGCCGCGGAGGAAGAAGAAGAAGCGGCGGCTCCTGCGCCAGCCCGAGCACGTCGTCGTCGTCGCAGGGGAAGTCGAGCAAGTCATCGATGTGGTCGAACAGGTGGCCCACGCCATTCTCCATCTCCTCCCCCGTCTCTGCATCAACAACACCATTAATTCATCGACGCCAGTAAGAAAGCAAGATCGAGAGATGAAGTCCAACAACAGCGCCGACGCCGGCCCTCACCAAGTGGCCGGAGGAGATGGGTGGAGGGAGAAAGATAAGAGAGGGGGCGAAGGAAGACGGCTAAAAGGGAGGAGTAGGGAGCGGCGGCGGCGCGGCGGCTGCTGCTGCAACACCACCTTGATGAAAATGCAGAGAGAGCTTCCTCTTCCGCTCCCAAGACAGTGTGATTTGTTGGGGGGAATGCAATCTAATTCGAGGGGCCCATAGGTTGGTCGGGGCTAATCGCTAGCTGTCCTCCTCCCTGCTCAAACACAGTGCTCTTTAAGACCACTTGGCTATATAATTATAATTACAGTAGGGTAATTACTTTAATACAGTCAGAAATAATCATAGTCAACTTCTACCATATTTATTTGAAAATTTTACACATAGGCTCTTTTTTATTTTAAAAAAATAATAATAAATGAGCACCCCTTCTATAGTTTTTTCTTAATTTAACATTATTATAACAACTATTGAATATTTTTATAATATATAGTAATTATCAAATAGCTTCTATAACCTGTAAAATTTATAAATGATCATATAGCTATTATATTATATTAAAAATGAGTTTAAAATTTAGAGTTTTAGATTTATACCGTATAAAGATATCTACTTGTTATTAAAATGTGTAGATGGATGTCATTCAATAACTGTTATAATTTAGTGTGAGTTTATGATTTAGAATTTAGGATATATTAGCACTATTATATAAAAAATGTTGTAGCAACTGTTTTATAATTATTTTTGATTAAATTTAAATATTTTTAATTGAATTGCTAAATAATATTTTTAATATAATAGTGTTAATATATTTTAAATTTAAAATCCTAAATCGAAAACTCTAAACTTATACTAAACATAGATTAGAAACTATTATATACTATTTGATCCGGTCGAGTGGATTTTCGGAGACGGATCGGAGGCCCGGTCGGGTTCGATTGAGTGTGACCCGGATCGGGAAAGACTAAGCAGGATTATCCCCGATCTTATGAGCAGGGCCTGAGGCTCAGCAGAAAGAAGGGAGGTCAAGAAAATAAGGTCTCGGTTCGGACTCAGATGGTCAGAATCAACATAATCTGTCACGGACGACATCCGCAGCGTACAATATACAGGATAATCATATTGTATATATATATATATTAGTCTGTTAGCCAATGACTTCCATCTTCACAATCATCCATGAGGTACTTAAGTTTAAGAACGCGACAATGCTCAAATACTTTTGGGACACAAATAAAGGACGTTCTATTTTGTAGTGGAAAGGACGTTTTATTTTATTTTTTATTACAAAATTCTTTTCGATCATCTAAATTTATCCTATTACCTCTAGTACTTTTTTTATTATTATCTTTTATTTAAATTTGCTATTAACATATTATAATAATTATAAAATCATAATTACTATATATATTAATTATGAAACCGGAACTATTATAATTGGATCTATAATTGTAACAAATATGAAACTATAACTACTATAATTAGATTCAATCTATAGTTGTGATAGCTACTAAAGTTATAAGTAAATTTGTAAGTATTGTAATAAATTAAATATATTATAATAATTATGAAATTATAATTACTATGATATATGTAATCACTAAGAAAAATGAAAGTGAGTTACAATGATTTAGAAAACATAGACATTTTTTTTACTTTTGCCGTAGTTTCATATATAGGACTATTTAATGACCATAAGAAATACCTAGTGACAAACCTATTTTAATAAATCAATTTTATGTTATTTCAGTTGAATAATAGTTGTACAACATTTTCAGTTAAAAATTTTCAATAAAATATACAGTGATAATATTTAGAAAATAATACACACATGATGCAGTAGTAAATATTTTGAATATAAATATTGTAAAAGTAGATTTCTATCTAATAATTTATTAGTCACATTACAAAAAAATTGGAATACGAAAAAAAATATCTATTTAGTATTCCAAAAAATACTATAAATAAATCTGTTAAAACGTTAAACCTAAGTACATGCAATACTACCTAAAATTAATATTAAAAAAATTTAAAGTAATTATATCTCATCCTTATCAATGTAGCTCTTAATACAATATGTTTCAGATTAGATCTCTTTATTACAAGACAGTTGAATTTTTATAAGAGTTTTTCTTCACAAATTCAGTAGCTTATCAGGCGTTGCCGGTTTTATAAAACAACATGAATTTTCTTAAACTCCCCAATCCCAAAATTTTCTTTACATGCAGTCTCTATTCAAAATTTTCTTTACATGCAGTCTTGATGGATTAACAAGACAGTTCTATGAGTATTATTTGAAGAAAGTTGAGTATATAAGTTAAAAATTTGAGTATGTAAGATTGCATCCATCACATCAAGAAACTGTGTACTCAATTTTTACTCTTTTATACTTATTTTTTACTGATGTATATTCAATTTTCATTCTTTTATACTCAATCAATCAAGAAGTAAATGTAAAGAATTTATTAAATGTGGAGTGCAAGTAAAGATCAAATGAGGATTGAGGAGTTTTCTGCAATTTACTGTTAGTCGTTGATGTATTGCTAATTATAGTTTTGGATGTACCCCTAATACCTGGATTAAAATTGCTTCCTGAGAGTGTTATTTTTTGTATCGAAAAATATAATAAAAGACAATACAATATGCTTCATTTGATGACAATATAATAAAAGACAATACATATACTACATTACACATTTTCTAAAAGCAAATTGTAGTCGATTTAACAAATTTATAAATCTAAATTAGTGATTATTAATTATTAAATATTTTTATCAAAAGTATTTGATAATCTTAGAGAATTTAAATTTGTTTAAAATTAATAACATTATACTCATTATGGCTTACTGACCCATTAATATTTAATATATATATTTTTAATTTTGAGATATTAAATCCTATGAAACTATTAGTAATTAATTTTGGGCCTGCTCAATTGAAACAATCATTAATTAAAAAGTGTTGTTCACATGGTTTTTATTAAATTTTTAAGGTCAATTTAATAGTTTTAAATAGAATTTAATTAAAATGTTTAAAATAATATGTCGTTCAAGATATTTGTAGGGTATTTTAGACTTGTAGACATAATTTTCGGTCATTAACTCATTGTTTTACTTTTTTTTTAATATTAATTCCTACTATTATATATAACTTATTGTTATATAGTAAATTTTTAATCAAGGTATTAAATTTTGGAAATAACTAATCCAGCCTTAATTAATTTGCAGCCTATAGTATTTAGGAATTAAACCTTTGGTGCCTGAAAATTATGGAAGACTTTTCCCGTTTCACATAGCCAGGCTAATGATTTGAAAAATGATATATAACGAGAATTTTTAATAAAAAATTCAACAGAAATAACGTGATGTTTTAATTGTAGCGATCTCCGACAAATGCATTATGTCCCCAGGCTATAGTTTAGTTCGGGATGATAGTCGAAGACCGCCGATGGTATCCGGATGATAATAAGATGTAGACATAAAAAATATCACATCATTCCCGTTAAATATTTTGCTAAAAATTTCAACTACATATCATTGCTCTGATGATTTATACCATTGTAATTATTTTATTTTAATTAACATCAGATATTTAATTTACGTTGAATAATTCGAGATGACCAATCGAGTCTCATGAAAATTTTATATTGCTCGTAGAGGTAAATCGAAAAATGCTGCTAGTAAACAGTCTATTTATTTGTTGAAATTGAAATTCAAATGTCTAAGAAACTAATATAATATGATCTTATAATATTATACAGGCATTATACACTTATAAGTATGATCTTATATTTGATCACCGATGAACGATCCATGTTATAAAAGTTATAATTCGTAATTATTATAATATAATATTTTTCATAATGGTATTGTTTTAATGATTCTAATGGATGGAAAAGAGTGTTTTATTGTTTTTTTTTCTTTTCATTTTTGAGCGTAGCACCCAAAGAATACTTTCAGAATTTCCATTTAAAATATGGTACAAATTATCAAATTATTTTACAAAACTACCAAATAAATAATATTTTATATTAAAACCATCGAGGTTAAGTTAGTGAGTGGCGTGCAAGATCCTGCAATGTTCACCATATAATTAATGGGATTTTAGGTCCACGAAAATTTCGGGGCTCAAAATTTAATTAACTAATTTAAGGCGACGCCTTGAAAACTTTGTTCCTCGTTTAATATTTTAATCCACATTATGCTCGATATTCAATGGATGCCCATACTTTTCCCTACAAATCACGTGGATTAACAATTTAACATTAAAAATTAATTAATTAATTAACCACAGAATATTTGATAAATCTAAAACAATTTTGATTACATATGTGATATTTTTATTTCTTAGACCTAGGAAAAAAATAAATAAATAAATATATATATAATATATATATATATATATATATATATATATATATATATATATATATATCAAAAGATTTTACAAAATTATCAAAAACTCATTTAATTTTTAGATTTCTCAAAAAGATATATTTATTTTTCATTTTATCTTAATCATGTCTGTGATGCTATATTTAAAGAATAGCATCATTAAGTATCATTGTGATACTGGATTTTAACTAATAATACTATTATAATATCGATTTTTAAAATACAACACTACAGTCGGGTTTATTTTAGAGTTTATTAATATCAAAAGGGGTTGATTTTGAAAATCAATACCATAATAATATTGTCCATTAAAATTTAATATAAATTTTCATTGGATGGATTGATAGTTAACACATAAGGTATTATCATCATGAATTTGTGTCAAATCTTAGCACCGAATCTAAGTGTTTGTCCTCCTTCATATACTAGTTACTATCCGAACTAGTAGTCTCGTGATTGATCTCTTTCGTATTAATGTTGAACTATATTAAATAATATTGTTTGACTGTAGAATAATGATGGATGGAAGGGGTAAAATAAAAAAATAAATTGGTTTTTGGAATTTTTTTAATTAATCGAAAAGAAGTAGAATATATAGTAATAAATAATAAGTTAGGGATTGAAGTGGAAAAGAGCAATGCTACTCAAAGGGTAAAGTGACTTCACAACCGACGGTGGTTTTTATTTTCTTGTAATAGTGATGGCTCCTCCACCACTCCATATAATTAACTTCCATTCCACTCCTTCCACCGATTCCTTCCATTTCACTCAATTTTTATTTTTTATATTTTATTTTATTTAAACAAATATAAAAAAAATTATTTTCAAATTTAAATAAAAAAGGAATTTTCAGTTGAACCTGAAATCTGGCTGAACCGGTCTCCGGTCAATTTGAGGAAATTTTCGATTGGGCCGCGTTTCTTTATTTTGTATAAACGTCGACGTCAGCGCCGGGTCCCACGCAGTGATGGTAGACCACGAGATCTAGGGCGGGATCCTTTGATCCCAAAATCCCTGGTCCACACTAAAATTACGGTTGGATCGTGATTGCGATCCGGCCGTAATTTGTTTCGATCCCCTCTAGGGTTCACCGTGCCCCTCAGATTATAGTTTGGGTTTCGGCCACCCAACGGCCTAAACCCTAAATCTAAAATCCTAAACCCTAAATCCTAAATCCGGATTTAGGGTTTAGGTCGTCGGGTGGCCTCCGGCCACCCGTCCAAACCCAAACTATAACCTGAGGGGCACGGTAAATCTTAGAGAGGATCGAAACAAATTACGGCTGGATCATAATCACGATCCGACCGTAATTTTAGTGTGGACCAGAATAATAGGGATTTTGAGACCAGAGGATTCGCCCGGGCTAGGACAGTTATGGATTAAAGTACCTCTCCATTTGCGTTGAAATTAATCATTGGGAGCGGTGGCGGGTCCCGCAGCGGAGGTGGGCCCGGCGCCATGGCTTTGCCGGTTTACCCGCACATGTACCCACGACGGCGCCAGCTGGATGACAGCCCACGAACCACGCGCTTCCGGTTCCGGTCACGTGCGTCACGTCGCGTCGACAGAGCGGTGATGTCACATGCCGTGGACCCCGTTGACGGTTCCTTCTTCTGTCCACACTTTTTAACCCGCGTTTTAATTCTCGGAATTATGTAGGCCCCACATTAGATTGTCTCTTTGTTTTGGCGTAAAAAAATTGGGTGGAAATGATAGTAATAGTATTTCGAAAGGCTAATTAATTAGAGCACATGGACGGTTTGGAGTAGATCTTAAAGGGATTTAAAAAGTTTAAAATAATTTATTAAATTATATATATATATATATATTCAATTTATTAATATTTATGAATAAAAATTTATAACAGAAAAAAATTAAAAAATAGAATATTTTAGTTTGATGGACTAATATTTAAATTTGGCCATTTTTTATTGTTTCTTATTTTTTTTTGTAATTTGTCTTCTTTTGATAATACTTGGAATTATTCATGTATTCCAATTCGTCTCCACACTTTTGTCCATATTCATGTGATTTTTTTTTCATTTTTAATATTAGTCAAAAACTATCATTCTAATTTTTTTATTTCACTATCAAAATCGTACTACCCCAATTAGTCCTACACTTCATCCTTAGTTTTTTGTCCGCCAAATAAATTCAAGAAGACGACAAATCTTAACGTGAAACCTTAACTTCACTGGTGATTGCTACGTAAATATTGAATCCCGATTATTTGAGAAATATACTCTATTTTTTACCTTCACACTCTCACAAAATAAAAAATTATTATTTCAACAAAGTATTAATCAGATTGAGTAACGTCGATCTTGGGACGATCAACTCGATTCCACCGAAATTTTCATCGATAATCAGGGTAAATCTGGAAACGCTCACGAGACGGTCCAAAGTCCAACTACGGTTGCGCGTGTCATTTGAAGAAATTTTTTTTTATAAAATTCATCGTAATTAGGAATCAAATCGTAATATTTGAAGATAATGAGTCGTCCTTCCTCTGTACCATAGTCCAGGGTTAAAAAAAAAACTATCATTCCATAGTGGCACATATATGAAAAACTAAAAAAAAAAATCCTATCATTCCAGAAGAATTCAAGAGTAGGTGTATTTGATCGATCTCACTCAATCACAATAAGTTAGGTTGAGTTTGGCAAAATTTGACAATTTTAATCTTTTATTTCTACTCATTTATGAGCTAATTTATTGCTCTTGTGGAAGTACATGAACTACCTAGCTAAAGTCACTTCGATTCAAACATCCAAATAGAATTAGATTTTTGCACGATTCGATCTAAATAATTTGCGAATCAATGTGCTAGTCAAGATTGTATTTTGTTCCGATTCTTCAAAAAATGAAGGGTGGTTAATTATTGTGTTTTTAAAATTATTTCAAATCGACCGAAAGGGATGCAACACTAGCTCTATTTATCGTCTCCATTCGACCTTTTTGTTTTTAAATAAACCCTCACTTGATCGCATGTCCACGTATCAAATTGTAATTTAATTAATTAAAATGATTCAATATATTTTCAAAGCTTAATATTTTAAAACAAAAAATGTTACCGAATATTATTAATTTTTAAGAACATTATGGACGAGAATAAGGGAAGCTAGCCCCGGACAACGGTACAGTTGGGGATCACCTAATTTCCATAAATTAAAAATAAAAGAAAAGAAAATTTTATTGAAAAATCTGATTTTGATCCCTAGCAAATTACATCTCCAGTCAGTATTTTGCAATGATCTTACAACCTTTCAATTAATTAGACCCTAATGGTGTAATAATTCAACTTCATCTCTATCCCAATTCAACAGGATGAAAGACTTTAATCACTCAATCCAACTCAAGGAACAGATACTTGTAACATTTGGTTGAATTTGCTATCGACAATTAAAGCATAGACCGTATGCGCCGACGACGCAACTTGACGACGGGACTCTGCATGGGTGTAGGTCAGAGCCCTGACTTTGGTCCGGGAGTTTTGACTAGCTCTGATCAAGAACTCGTACTAGGGTTTAGAAGTTTCATCATGAAGTTGAATTGGAGGGTTGGAGAAGTCTTTGGCTCAGGCCATTTTGCATTCTCTGGCACTTTGATGCATTTGAAACCTTGCCCTTTGTATAGTCTTATAGCGGCCGAATTGTTTATGTCGCAATGCAGTGCCATGGACCGGCAACCCCAACTCCTGGCTCGGGCCTCTGCCTTTGCAACAAGCATCTTAGCAATTCCTCTCCTCCGGTTTCCTCGCCGGACGGCAACATTTGAAATGTATGCTATTCCAGTTCTACACTAACAAAAATTTTAGCATGTCAGAAAAGTCATTCAAAATGCAAATAAAACTTTCCCAAGAAACCAATTTTGCGAAGCAGAAAACTGGGATTGGTTATTGAAGAACTACTTAAACAAGCTGACACTTAATGAAGCAACAATAGTACGATAGCTTGCAGTCATAATGTTCTAACAAAGAACTATGAGCAACAATATCCAGATAAGTTCTAAGGGCGTGTTTACTAACACGAAGGATCACAAATCCACCGATTGGCAACTATCACAACAAAATGTGGATATCGTTATAAGCTTTTGTGTAAGATCTACAGCCGGCTGGTGGCGGCCATTGTGGAAGTACATGGCGGATATCTGCAACCAGCAGCGGCACATGCACATGTGGCTTAGCACATTCGACACAACAAAGGAATAGGGTTTGGGACATGAAACAAGAGATGAGAAAGGGATATGTTTGCACATGCACCCTAATTACTTTCCGAGTAAACAAAAAAAGCAATGGTGATGTTAACCATCCTCCATTCAGTAATAAGCAAGCTCAAGGTATCCCTATTCCTTTGACTTTCTAAATGCAGTCATTCCCTCCCCTTTCAGCCCGTCTCCTAGCAAATAGATCCAAAGACATGTACGGGACCATTATGAAATTTAAGTTAATCATTTCTAATTTGTGGCGGATACTTAAAGCATCAAGTAAATTTGTAAGGGTTCACAACTTTTGAGTTCAATACTAGATCAGATAAAGTTGTATAGCAAATTGAATAGAGCCATGCAGAAGCAAATTGCCCCTATGATTACCTTCTTTGTCGAAGCAGACCTTTTCTAGGAAGGAAATCAGCCACTGTATCGACTGTAAGAATTCCAGCTACAGATCCTCTGTTAATGCTGAATTTTCCTTCAAAACTGCCAAATTTAAGACCCTCATACCCAATGTACAGGTCATCATTGACTGGACTACCAGTGACGGCAACAAGACATGTCCTCATACAACCTGGAGGAACTGAGAACCCAGAAAGCAACCCCACAAACCTATCAATCCTCAAAACAAGATCCAAGGGGAATGAATACTCTGGGAAAAAGCAGCTACAATGAGTATCTGCCACTTCCCAACAGTCATCCAGTCGTGCATCTCGAATGGTGACTTCAGGCCACACAGATGGAAACAAGTCAACAGCTTGACTAGCCCTGCAAGTTCCTATATGGAAATTCACACATGAGAATGAATAAAACCAGGCACTGAAAGATACAATATGCTATCTCACTGAGTCATAAATTTGATTGCTGGCGAAATTCAACTCATGTTTACAACCAAGGAAGTCCCTTACAAATAACACGTAGCAAGTCATTTGTCATGTTATCCAGTTAAAAATCTTAAATGACAGTATTCATCAGATGAGAAAAAATGTTTTTATTTTTTATTTGGCTCATGCACTCACTTTCTATTAGCATCCATGAATATTTTTTCCTGCCAAAGAAGAAAGAAACAACTAGATAAGAAGAGCGAGGATATTCATATGCACTTGCAACACTCAATTTTGCGTGTGTGCGCGCGCGCACACACACAATGCTCAACGATCAAATGTGATGGATATCTGACAATTCCTCCTAACTTTTTGTTACTTTTTGTTTGGCAGAGGAAAGCTCAGAGTGCAAACTAAAAACTCACTTTCAAATTACAATAGAAATTAGACTATTAATGTGTAAGAAAAGCTAATGTTAAAGAAAGTATTGCATGGGCAGTATTTTTTTTTTTTTAAGAAATGAATAAAACAAAAAGGTGTTTGTCTCAAGGGTGGTTTTCTGTCAGACTTTTTGTAGGCAGACATCTAGAGTTTGATTCTTTTCCATGCTTGCTAAAATTAAAAAGAAGAGCCATTCATTTAAAAGTGGCCGAAAATAAGCTAATTTGTAGAAATGTAGATATCATTTGATCTGAATTTGGTAATCACAGTTTTCAAGTATTGTTTTGTGGCCGGTCAGCACAAGCACAAGCTTTTGCTTCACTTGTCATCCAACATATAAAATGGATCAAGGTGAAGCTTTTTCTAGGCATTGTCTTTCTTTGATCCGTGTGGCTATGAGTAATGAGGCAGCTTCTTAAAGTCAGGGCGAGGGACAAAACTTCCTCTTGATCTTCTTCAACAGATGTGATAAATCTAAATGCATGATCCTCTTCTAGCAAGGACAGGGTTCTAGAGATGCTTTTCTGAGCATGCAATTTTCTTCTCTGATCCATAGAATCATGAGTAGTGAGGTAGTTTTCTCACGTGAGAATAAGTGCTTTCCTTGAGGAATAGTCTTGTGTTTCCTCCAAGAGTCCCTGCTTCTTCTTTCTTCTTCATCTTCCTCCTCCTCCTCGATGCCATTAGCGCAGCGTGCACCAATGAAGTATGATTCCAACCAATATCCCAGCTCATAATGATACTTCAAATCTTGTTGGAAAATATATCATGGCCAATCTATTCTCAAGTAAGAGCTGAAAGGAACCATCTCTGGATACAGGTTAATTGCAGGACCACTAGTCCAAAATAGCCAAAGGGAAGATAAGGTTGCACCCCCAAGATACATACAGGGGTATAAAGGAATCTGACAATGTTTACCCGCATTGGAAGAATAAATTATTTCATTGGGTGATAGCACCAGAAAAACATGCTAATTACATCAATTTTCAATCTCTAAAGTCAACACAAGGCTGTGCTTACCAACCTGGTACGACACAGTATACAGCCGCAAGTATTGGGATGGCTCCACACCACAATTTAACAATCAATTTACAATCCTCGACAGATGGTGAAAGATCTTGCTAGTCTTCTAGGTATTCATCAGGGGACAAGTTGCACACATCTATATTCAAACCTGTTCTAAGACAGCACAACAGTGTCCATGAAGCTAGGTTAGGCAAATGTGTTTAGGGTTTTGAGACATGGTCAAGTTTTGCTATAGGTCATGGTTTCCATCATTGGAACTTGCACTTTGTGTGCTAATATTTAGTGCCTAATGCGATCTTTTTTACTAGAGAAGATAGGCTAGACAACATTACACGTTGAACTACTGACACAAAGTTGATAAAAGAAACAACAGTCTAGATTTTCTAGCAGAGATATCCAAGATATATCATCATACACTTGATTCGACATACGCAACCACATGAAGTATGATTTTCATCTCTTTCAGACATGTACATTTTGTTGTTATTGATTAAAAAGTAATTTTGCTTCTATAAAAAAATTTGGTTTTTAGTCATGATCATGAAGCCGACTTATCAATATTAGGCAAGATGAAACCAGATTCAACTCACTTTTCTGTGTTAAACTTAAAATCAAATGAATGCAAGCGAAGACAGGTGGAAGCTTATATCGCTACCTATATCACTACCATGTTGTAACACCTTAAGAAAAAGTAGATCTGCCATCTCCCTTTCAGTTAGAATGCTATACCAATGGGTTTAAAAGTGAATTATAGTCCAACAAGTCAAACAATAGCGCATATAATGATGGTTTTCAAAATCAGTGCTCCATATTAGAGAAAAACCTCAGTGCATAATAAACTTCAGAGCTAAAAAACATGAACCAATTAAATTTAAGCGCATACAAACATAAACCCCTATTTCCGAACACAGGTGCTATTCTCCACAATGCCAATGTCAGTAATCCAACGAAGTTGAATAGGAAAGTTAAGTAATGTATGACACATAACACAAATTTTTTATCATGTAAAGCATTGACTGGATAGCAAGCAACAAAAGCCAGATAAAGTTCCCAACTTCCCATGTTATTGTTTAAACAGGAGGAGGACTGCGTCCATTTGGCAAATATACGAACCCGAAAGCTAAGAAATTTAGTGCAAAAGCAGAAGTGGTAGAACACGACTGAGCTATTACGACATAATCCGGCACCGACAACGCGATCCTAGGGAACCGATTCATAAATTCTAACCAGATTCCGAATTCAAAAGCGAAGAAGGATCGGTAAGCGACAGACCTATTTCTTCGGAGCGGGTGGTTCCAGGGTTGGGAGATCCACGAAAGAGTCCGCTGCTGCCGCAGCCGTGGAGAGAAATCAAAACCCTAGGAGGGTTCAGGGTGCCGTGGCGCAGAGAAGAAAAAGGAGGCGGGGAGGAGTGGAACAGGGCGAAGGATGCCATGGTCGATCTCCAGGTAGCTTGTCTCCCTAACCATCACCAATGCGATAATATCGCTACTGCCCGATAAACCGGAACTCGTTCAACTCACCTTGTAGTTCAGTCGATATTTGCATTTCGGACCTCCAAAGTTTACTAGTTTTTTTCTAAAATTAAACTTTTAGTTTTAAAATTAATTTCAAAATACAGTCTAAAATTTAATTTTATTACAAATTATTTAAGTCGTTAATTTTTATAATTAATTTGAACTTTGAAAAAGTTATTTAGTTTTTTCAAAAAAATCTAATTATTAGAAATATTAGGATTTTTTATAAAATTTTGTTATTTTTATAAAGAAAAGATTGTATTCTCAAATTATAAAAAGAGACAACGATCCCATGTATTCATTACATTTTAAGTTAATACAATTAATAATCTTTTTTAATTAAAATTGACAATTTTTGAGGTTCATATTATTGTTCGACTGTTGCATCAATTGGTATTAAAACTTTAGATGAAGATTATATCTTTATTTTTCCATTACACTATATTATAAAATTTTTAAGAGGACGAATGAGGCTCCCAAGGTATAACATAGATATTAAACGTATGATATTTTAACATAATAATCAAGGTTGATTTTCAAAAATTGATAATCTAGTGTTTCTCTATTATACGTCTTTCGCCTATGTACTTGAATTTACTTCCTTTATATTTGTGTGGCTGACTCTAGGGGCTCCTGAGACAGCGCACCTATCTTTTTTTTTAAGAGGATGAACGAGGCTATAGGGTTACATAGAAGAACGACGGTAGTGCTTGGGAAGTCGAAACTCGACAATAAATTTCATCACCTTTATATATCTCCATCCATGCACTTGTCAATTTAGATTCCTACTATTCTCTCTCTCAATGACATGGGACAGTTATGAACGAATCGCTAATGCGACGGTATCATACTTAAGAGGACGAACAATAAGCTCGCAATAATTTTTTGCTTTCCTAACAATGTTAGTGCGAATGCCATAGTAAAACATAGATATTTTGTATTAGGGATAATAGTGTAATGGTTAAACACAGCTATCACCTACTAAAGGATATTTTCCTTTAATGAGATCACAAATCTAACCATGTTGACCCTTCTGAATGGACAATCAGCACTTATTGATTTAATTACTAATTGATAAAAAAAATTCATAATATCAAGACGGTCACCTATATTTATCGTTGGAAGTTATATACATAGATTAAAAAAAACATAGAGACGAATATTTTAGAAAGTAAAGCTACCTTCTTGATTATTATTATCAATAATAATAATAATAATAACAATAATAATAATCTTAATTAGTGAAATAATGTAACTTTCACAATGTGATTACCCTATAAATGACATTATATTTATTGATAAAATCTGTAATTAATTTCTAATTTATTACATTGCCTGCTATTTTTTTTTCTATTTTAGGGTTGAAAATTGACGTGGTAAATTTCGGTCATGTTCGGGTCGAACAGCCCAAAGTGGCGCTCTGTTCCGGCCGGCTTCTGGTTCTCGTTGAACATGGCGAACAAGTACGTCTCCGTTGCGTTTCTGGGTTTCCTCGGCGTGCCCCCACCCTTGCGCACGTGCGCCACCGCGTTGTTGACGTATGCCGCCGCGTTCTCCACCGTCGCTCCCAGTCCCCCGCCGCCCGACGGCCAGCCTGTCTCCGATACCACCACCTCCACCTCCGCCGCCCCGGCCTTCTCCAGCGCCGCGTGCACTGAGTCCACCATGGCGTCGAACAGGTTGTCGTACCCCAGCGCGCCGTCGCGCACCACCACGCCTGCGGCCCTGAATAGAGCGTAGTCCAGCGCCACCTCCCCCGGGTTTCCGGCGTAGGAGAAGTAAGGGTACACGTTAATCAGCAGCGGCGCCGACGTCGACCGTAGAAACGCCGCGATGGGGGTTATTACGCCGGCGACGGCCTCCGAGAAAGCCCCCTGCGACGGTGGGTACGACACGCCGAGCGCCGTCGTGGCCACCGCCGTGGTGACGGGGATTCGGAGCCCGGCCGCCCTCACTGCGGCGGCGAGGTTGCGCATGGCCGGGAGGACGTTCCCTGCCGTGTCGCCGGGGATTACCTCGTTCCCGGCGTTGATGTAGCGGAAGCGGACGGATCCGGCGAAGGGGGCGACGTGGGCCGCGACCCATTTCTCGGCGGCGGAGGGGTCGGCGGCGAGGCCGGGGAGCTCCTCATTGAGCGTGCCGAGGACGACCTCGATGCCGGAACCTCGGAGGGCGGCGAGCGCCGCGGCGTCGGGGTGGAAGAGACGGAGCCTGCCGATGCCGCGGGACTCGAAGAGAGACACCACCTGCGCCGGCGACGGGAGGTTGTCGCCGAGCATACCGTAGTTTACTCCGACGACGCTCGCCTGAGCTTCTGCAATAATCACGAGCTCTGTTTATTCGTATTCAGCGATCGAATTATGAAGAAAAACAAGAAAATTGTACCTGATCGAGAACAGAAATCGATCAAAATTGTAAAAATCAGTAGAAAAATCACGATCAAATTCGCCATTTTCACACTCCTTTCGATCGATTCAATGAATTTTATCCGAAGAAAACTTGAGAATTATATAAACAGAGTACGTAGTTAGGACAACTGCCCACCAACAAATTTAAGATAGAAAAAAGTTCACATTAATTTTGGAATTTTACTGTTTTTTATTTTTCACTTTTGCAATTTGGTAGAAAATAATTTTAGTTAATTTGATATTTTTCTTCAAATTTTTGAAGAACTTGGAGAATAAGAAATTTACAACGACAAGTTTGGCGATTTGCGACGGTCAAGTGAATTATTATTTTTATGAATTTTTTTTGATGATATTATAGGTTTGCTAAGTCATCACTTTGTCATGTAAGAGTGAAGTCGTTGAGAGATTAAAAAGATAACAATCGCAAATTAAAACTTAAAAATTGATCCATTATATATATATATATAATTTTTATAATTTATTTTCTAAAAATTAAAAATAGAAAATGTCACGTTTCAAATAAATTCCAATTTGCTCATCTAACAATCTACTTCTTAGATTTTGTGAAGATGTAGATGGAGCTCACGACTTGAACAAACCGTTTAGGATTTTAGGGTAGTGTAGGTTGGCTACTTATCTACCACGCCATAAATTTAATTATTTAATTCATATTGTAAATATATAAGAAAAAATTATATTAAAAATATTTTTAATATTTTTTATAAAAAAACCTTAATTATATTTTTTTAAAGGTCTTGTAATAATTTTTTAGTATTTTACTAAAATACTTTTTAAAACTAAATAGGCTTAAGTCCTTTTAGATCATCTTTGACTTCCGTCAAACTTGGGCTTCTACTATGCACAAACCCTAGCCAATTTAGATTGTACTTAACATGACTTCTTACATATTATTATCATGGGTCTATACCATGTATCATTGTCAGTCCAAGATATAATTAACTTGGATATGATCGAGTAACCATGCATCCGTGATTTACTTGTTGTCTATATTTTATCATTGAACCAACGATACTAGGTTGCTTGAGGGGTGAGCGATAGCAACTTTGATCCGAGCTAGACTAACACCTCTACTATTGCTTCATCTTTTTCGATGGTCTTAATGGACATTTAAGCTATGTAATCAAGCTTATAATATAATAAAATTTGTAATGTAATATAGTTAATAATGCATTATTTGATCAAAGAGTTATATACTCTTTTATATATATATATATATATATATAATCTTTGATTACAAATTATATTCTTTTGTTGTCTATTATTTTTCATAGGGAATGTAATTCATATTATTATATGATCCCGAGCCAGCTTGCGTGTAATCTGGCCCGATAGCCTGTCGCCTAGTCAGGAGGAAACGGGATAATGGGCTAGATAAGCTCATCAGATAGGTGACCCAGGTCGCTGAGTCAGCCCGGCTCATTGAAAGATACAAGGGTCAAGGAAGGTTAGACCTCCCAGACACCCTTATAACAAAACCCTCACTCGGGGTCTTCGGTTCGAGGAGGGCCCAAGACAAGGGAGAATGAACGGATGCCTTTGGCAAGGCTTAATGCGCCCACCTCTGGGAATCTCGACACAGAATATGGTGAAAGTACTCGTGGGCTAACTCCCGCGTTGCACTCGGCTCAAGGTCCCCGATCGGACGCGTGGCGACCCACGCTCCCCAGAATCAGCCTGACCGGTGCTCAGATGCTCATACTCTCATACCCTTTAAGGTTTGGCTCCCCACTGACGCGTGGCGGCCCACGCTCCGGGGGTAAGCCCGAGCCAGAGGAGGCGCTATTCAGGCGACCTCGTCACCTAGTGCCCCAGTCGGCACCCTCATCACAGACCCTTAGTCGGCCTCGTCACCCACTGCCCCAGTCGGCACCCTCATCATAGGCCCTTAGTCGACCTCGTCACCCAATGCCCCAGTCGGCACCCTCATCACAGGTCCTCAGTTGCCTCGTTACTCAGTACCCCAGTCGGCACTTTCCTTTTAAGGGTCCTCAGTCGACCCTAGCATGCTCTAACATGCAGAACAACCATTCCCTGACATCAGGCTACTCGAAGCAGTATGGGGTCGACGCAGGACTGGTGTCACCCTGGCCCAAACGACGGATATCCCGCCGATGGCTTGATCCTCCTGCCATACCCTGTCCCCCCGTACTACGACCACATACACCGGTGTCAGGCCGAGCGGCGCAAAACGGCGCCAACCATTAAGTTGACAGTGCCTCTTTCCTTAACCCAGTATGCACTTCTTTATCCTGCCACCTCTGGGCATGCATCATCTTGTCCTCGCTATATGACAACAGGTGGCAGATGGGGCAGGAGCTGTCAGCTTCTCCAGCTATATAAGTCTCCTCACTCCACATCTCTCAAGTACGCGCAATAGTGCATTGCTTACTGTTCTATTGTTTTCCGTTCATTTGCCATCGTCGAGTACTGACATGACCGTCGGAGTACCTAGCCGGGGACTTTTCCTGGCGGATTCTAACGGTCTTTGTCTTGCAGGAAAAGAAGCAAGCCAACTTTGCAGCTAGCATCAATGGTTTCGTGATCCCCGGAGGACCATCTCACCCTTGAGACCGCCACCTCGCTTCGCGACAGGATCATTATAAAATAATAAAATTATCCTTATAATTAAATTTAAGTATTTTATTTTTCCTCTCAATTAAATCAAATTAAACCGACTAAATTAAACAAGATCAAATTAAACCAAACTAAATTTAATTGAATAGAATAAAATCAACCTAAACTAAATCAAATCAAATTTTACTGAATCAAATAAAATTAACCTGTATCAAATGCGTCACTTTGTTCGGATCAAACCAATTGAGTTAAATAAAATTTTCCTCTTATGTGGCTATTTACTAGCATTTCCAAATCTTATTGCATCCATCATAATGCCTATTACATCCATTATAAGATTAGGGGTACATTTGGCATTAAATTTTAGTTAAATATTGAGCTTAGAATGTAACTGAATTACATATTATTAGTCTTATAATTAAGATTATAAAAATTTATTAGTTTTGTAATTCAGATTATATTGTATTACAATTTTAATATTATACAAAAAATAATCAATCTTACAATGTAATCTTACATTACAAGGCTGATTATCCCTCACTAAATATAACCACTTATCCATCAACTTGAAGCTCAAACCTCATGAAAGGTTGTGACGGATTTCCATCTTTTTCGACCTCAATATTGCACATTTAGCTTCGAATTTGTCTATCAACCCAATGCTTAACCACACGAAGCATCGCAAATTTGAACCTCTACATATGTCTACGTGACACCTATTTAAACCCATATAACTTTTGAGCTTTTGGAAAAGGTCGGTAGCCTTCAATTCCATTGAACCTTGAAGATCATCTAGATATCTCTCATACTTATGTTGTCTGTCTTTATAGTCAGAATGGTCTCCGTTTATATTCACTTAGTTCGACACTTAACATTTAGATGCTTCGTTTCTGTTAATGACATCCAGATGGTTCCTTTTGAGCTTTCAATTTGATCTTCTCTGATTATTTAAAACTAATGAATTTGATATTACAAGTTTGTTTGTTCGTTCTATTTTGAGAGTTTATTTATTCATTTACAGTTTAATAAAATCTTTGTTGAACGTGACTCACAAATTTTATTAGTGTACATTGTTTAGGAACAATTTATAATTTTTATTTATTGTAACAAAGGTGATAATCCTCACCTGGAAAAGCCCGTGGGACCACACTTTTTGTAAATATCAACTGTGTAAGCTCACTGATCCGGGCCTGGCTTACGAATAGCTCGACCAACTCAGCCAATCAGCCTGGCACCAAGATGACTCAGAGGGGATGGCAAAGGCCTCACCCGAGGAATTCTCGAATTAGGGACTCTCCCGAGCCATTAATCGTCCCGAGCCATTAATCGACCAACCCTGGCCGAAGATCGGACAGGTCGACCCCGAACACCTCCCTGCTCGGCCACTTCGTCCAGTTTCCCGACTCGGGGCCCAGTCGGGCGGTCCCGACCTTCAGCATCCCATGGATCTGACAACCAATGGACCCGAAACATGATAAGACAGACAAAACTCAACAAACCCCCGACTCAGGGCGTACCTCATGACTCTCAAATCCAAGTCGGACGCGTAGAGGCTCATGCTTCTTGGACATAACCCGACCTCGGCCATAACACTCAGACTCGGCGGTCGGTATACAGTCTTCGGACCAGCTCCTCCCTACGCCGTCGTACATCAGTACATCCGAGGTACGTCCAGGACGTCGGGGTAACACATGTCTTACTCATTTATGACACATCTCACGGTCATCCCGTTGATCAATACGGTTGTACTATTCAAACACCCCACGGCATGCCGCAGTACCCATAGGTGCTCTCCTACGAGCTGACAAGCACCATACCCCTGTCTCGTCGACACGGATAGGAGTTGTCAGCTCTCCCGGCTATATAAGTCCCTCCCCTCCTCACTCTGCAGGAGTGCGCAACTGTGTTCTCCTCTACTATTCCTGCTTCACTATATTTCCTGTGGATACTGACTTGACCGTCGGAGAGCCTGACCGGGGAAATTCCCCGACAGGTTGGCTAACGGTCTTTGTCTCTCAGGTCAGAGCCAGTTCGACGCCAGCTCAGAGTCAGGTTGGCGCCAGGTCAACAGCTTGTAGTACTCAGTGTACCATCTCACTCTTGAGATTTTCACCTCACTTCACGACAGAATCACTCACCACATGTATTTATCAACTTTTATTTATATTTGGACATATTTCAAGAACACCATAGGTAAATATCAACCGTGTAACTTTGTGAGATCATGTTTTTTTTTATTTATGAATATTAATGAGTTAAATTTTTAAAGTTGTTTATTTAATTGAATAAGTATTCAAACTTATTTATTTAGTTAGGCATCACAACGATTTCAACATTAATATATGTTATATCTTCAAAAGACATAGAACCTACACGTAGCATAACCATTAGGTCATTATATCAACATATCTCTTTTATTAACACAACATACCCATTATCTTTACATATCTTTTTTATTAAGAGCGTATTGGTCTAAACATTAACACATACTCATTATTTGGATGAATGAAGTAATTTATAAAAATAGATGAGTATTTATAAAGAAATTTTTGAAAAATTATTTGAATGACCCTTGTACAAAGTCTTATTGGAATTTATCATTTTTAGATATTTTTAATAAAATATGATCATTCAAAAACGGTTGGTAATTTATCTTTTTTAATTTTTTTAATAAAATTTGATCATGACGTATTTATAAGAATTTTCCTTATTACGAATCTTAGGATGTTGGACTTCTAGATCGCCTACTATGAGCGTTTCCCGATTTACCATAGCGGCCGGTGGAAAACTTCTGTGAGGCCGGACCGATCGTCCGAAGTTGAAAAAACTTCGTTAATTATTTTTTTAATCCTCTTAATCCTAATCTTAGATTATAATGAACGAATGAGGGTAAATAAGTTTTTACTAAGTAAAATACAAAGTTTAATTCTACGTAACAAATACTAAAATCTAATTTTACGGATATAAAGAAAATTAAGAACAGAGTAGCAACAGGAAGAGCAACATAAACAGAGGTCACCCGAAAATCTTGACCTTGACACGGCAACGCCGATCGATGACGACGGCGTTCTCCCTCAAGCCATCCAACGTCACCTCGCACCTCACCCTCACTTTGATCGTCCAGCTCCTGATGGCGCCGAACTTGATCCTCACAGGCACCGCCACGTTCACCTCCAGCGGCACCTTCCCCTGCGTCTGCGCCGCCGCCAGAGCACTTTGCACCGCCGCCGTCAGCCGGATCCCCGACCCCCGCAGCTCCGTCACAAACGTCGTCTCGTTCCGCGGCGGGTGGTAGAAAGTCGGCCACCGCCCCTCGCACAGCGTCAAGCCGTCGTACACCGCGGTTATGTCGCTGCCGTCGCGGTAGTACACACCGACCCTCTTGTTGCGCCGGTTGTCGGCAGTGACGGTGACGGCGAAGACAGGGTTGACGGTGAAGGCGGAGAGGTCGAAGGAGGAGACGGAGACGCCGTCGATAGTGTAGCGGGGGATGCGGGGGCGGAAGGCGAGGAAGAGGATGCCGACCGTGACGGCGAGGAGGAAGACGAAGGCGCCGGAGCAGAGTAAACAGAGGCAGCACCGCCGCCGCCACCTGCGGGTCTTGGCGACCTCGATCGCGCCGTCCGGAACGTGGATAACGTGAGTTTCCGGCTCCGGAAAGGGCTTGCGGACGGGGAGGATGGCTTCGGCGGAGGCAACGGAGGAGCGAGTGGTCTCCGGCGGAGGCTGAGTTGGGTGAACTCTTTCGGCCATGGCTGCTGCAGAGAAAAACAGAGTGAGAGGCTCTCTGCTACTCCAATGGCGTCGAGGAATCGGATCAGTGTTCTTAAATCGAAGGAGGAGCAAGGACAATAGGACATCGAAGCATCCGACGGTCAACGTTCCAACGGTCAACGATCTTGATGTTTGAAATTATATGCGCGGTTGGATTGCCCAAAAGGGAAGCGGCAACCGTTGGATCCGATGAGGTACGCAAACACGGCTGCTAAAGCCCAGGAAAGCACGGCGTTGCCGCAACGCTGACGACGTTGTTTTTTGTTTGTTTGTTTTTCTTTGACTTGAAGAGTTCTGGGGGTAATTGTCATTATGCTCCAGTAAGGTTCCTTTGTTTTCAAAAACCCCTTAACATTTCAAAATTCTTTGCAATTTACAGAATAATAAATAATAAACGTACTTATGCTCTAATAGAATATTTTTATATTATATATATTTTTACACCATAAAAGTAAACATATTAATGATAAAATATAATATATATATGCATACTTTTATATTTCTATTATGGTAGTTAATGTGGCAGAATCAGTCTCACGTGTCTCATGAGATAAAAAATCTTAATAGACCGTCAGCCAAAGTCAAAATCAAAGTGAGTCAAATATAACTCAAAGGGAACAAGACCCAATCTCCAGAAAATTCGAATTTAATCAACCTAACTCAATATACTTATCCCAAGAAATTCAAGTTCAATGACAAATCAACTATTACGCTTTAATCTCAGTTGTCGATATCCTTTAGGCCTCGAGCTCAGTTGTTGACATCCCTCGTGACTCTAGCATTAAAACCTAACATAGTTTTGGCTCAGTCGTAGATTTCGGCATACTTTGTGCCACGAGCGTGCCGATTCCTTCGGACCCAGACATGACTATGCCTTGTCCGATGGCACGATCGTGCTATTCTCCTCAAACCCTGACACTCCAAGCTGTGTCTAGGTGGCCCAGCAATGCTTGGCATACCCTCATATGAGTCATCTCCAACAATCTCCACCTTGGCTAATATTCACCTCTTAAGAGAAACACGAGCATCTGAGAAGAATTCCACCTGAACAAGTTTGGGTTGCCTCCATTAGCAACTAGAGAAATGGATCCATGCAGTAACTTATTTTGTCAATATATTTGTAACGTGTTTAGAAGTGTGGATCTTCCCAAGTAGTATTTCTCTGGAAGACGTCAGCTCTCTGATCTTATGAAATCTCACATCAATATGTTTAGTTTTTGCATGATACACATGATTCTTTGTCAAATAGATAGCATTCTGGCTATCGTAATTGATCCGGTCGGGGTGTTTCGTGATCCGGTCGGGGTGTTTCGTGATCCGGTCGGATATTTTTATGAGTCGACTGGGTGGTTTTTGGAGTGAGTCGAGAACCCGACCAGATTGAGCCCGGCCAATGGCATTTCGATGGGAAGGAACCGGGCTAGACATGGGTCGGGTAGAAAAGAATAAAGGCAAAGACAAGCGAATGTCTAACATACCACGGCCGTCCGAGCACATTCACCTGAGGCCTGGCGCTCGGGGTAAGACGCCCGAGGTCAGGCACTCGGGACAAGACGCCCGAGGTCAGGCACTCGGGACAGGGTACCCGAGGTCAGGCACTCGGACAAGATACCCAAGGTCTGGCGCTAGCGGTAAGACGCCCGAGGTCTGACGCTCGGGGTAAGACGCCCGAGGTCAGACACTCGGACGGGATACCCGAGGTCAGCCACTCGGGACAAGACGCCCGAGGTCAGGCACTCGGGACAGGGTACCCGAGGTTTGGCGCTTGGGGTAAGATGCCCGAGGTCAGGCAGTCGGGATAGGATACCCGAGGTCTGGCGCTTACGGTAAGACACCCGAGGTCTGGCGCTCGGGGTAAGACGCCCGAGGTCAGGCACTCGGATGGGATTCCCGAGGTCAGCCACTCGGGACAAGACGTCCGAGGTCAGGCACTCGGGATAGGAAACCCGAGGTCTAGCGCTCAGGGTAAGATGCCCGAGGTCAGGCACTCGGGACAGGATACTCGAGGTCGGGCATTAGTGACCAAGTGCTCGGGGTCGGACACTCAACGTAGGGTGCCCTGAGTCGGGCAGAGACCGTAATCATGAGGAGGCCCCATCGATGCCAGAGCCTGTCAAATCTCCTCCTTATTAGAGAGAAATCTCTGACATAAGTAGAACTCTACAGAATCACCCACATTAATGAAGTTCAGAAGGGACAGTGGGGACAGATTGTCAGGCCGCTGTAGCAGTCTCACAGGGCAGCTAAAATTATCATTAGCCCAGTCTGCAAACTGATCCGACCTTAATGAGATAAGACATCCCTGACAAGGCAGAGAGCTTCCTCTCCCCTATATAAACCCCCCTTCGGCTTCAAAAGGGGTTTTTTTGCTGCTATTCTGCAACCTCAAACTCCACTTCGTGCTCCCGCTTTTGTCCGATCCGAGTGATTGAGATTTGGTTCTTGATTAAGCCCGACCCTGACCTCTCGAGCTACAGCAGACCGGGTCGTCTTGGTCAGACCGAGTCAGTCGAGCGAGAACCGATCTTCGCTTGTCGACAGGATCAGTAATACATCTTGACTCCGCTTTGTTGAACGCCCGATTCCATAACTAACTCTGTAAGCCACAACGTTTCTTTGTCTACTTCAGCTACTTTCATGTATTCTAACTCAGTCGTGGACAATGCAACTATGAGTTGTATCATAGACTTCCAATAGACGAGTCCTCCCAGAATAATAAACACATACTCTATAGTAGATTTTCTATCATCCATATCTTCTACATAGTCTGTATCCACATATCCAGAAACTAAAGGGTTATCTTATTGTCAACCAAACATGATGTCATAATCTGTAGTATTCTTCAAATATTTGAAAATCCACTTAATCACATCCCAATGTTGTCTACCAGGATTTGAAAGAAACTTGCTCATCATACTAATATCTTGCACCAAATCAGGTCTTGTGCAAACCATGACATACATTTGATAACCAATTGCACCGGCATAGGGAACTTTTGATATGTTTTAGATCTTTTCATTTGTCCTTAGGCACTATATACAAGATATAATTTGAAATGATAAGCTAGATGTGTACTTATAAACTTTGCATTACTTGTTGAATCAGTCCAACATCTTCTTAACATAACTCTGATGAAATAGCCACAATCTCCCAGAGACTATTTTTATGTATCTCCATCTCAAAAATCTTTTCACATCCAAATTTTTCATATCAAATTCCTTACTTAATAGATTTCTAACTTGTTGACCTCCTTCATACTCTTCATAACAATCAGTGTATCAATCACATTTAATAATAAGAAGATGAGCGAATAGTCATCAAGGTTTCTCACATAAATGCAATAATTATACTCATATCTCGTGTACCTGTTTTGAAACATATAGCAACCAAAACATTTGTACTACTATCATGAAGATTTCGTTAGCCCATAAAGTAACTTCATCAACTTATAGACTAAGTGATATTGCTCGAGCTAATTAAAATCTTGTGGTTGTAACATGCAAATCTGCTTCTCCAAATCACGATGAAGAAATGTCGTCATCACATCCATTTACTCAAACCGTAGATTATAAAGTGCTACCAAAGCCAACACTATCCTGATAGATGTATGTTTGATTATCAGAGAAAATATCTCATCCTAGTCAATCTTTTTTTTTGTGAGTACCCCTTTGTTACCACCCGAGCTTTAAACATCTCATCATTCTTTTCTAAGATAACATTCTTTTTTCTTGTATGGCCACTTAAATCATATAGCTCTCTTTCCTTCAAAAAGTTCCACGAGATAGGGGTGAGCAAAAATTCGATTAAACTGAACAAACTGACCGAATTTAAAAATTTGGTTCATTTATTTCAAAATTTTGATTAATTCAATTAAAATATTAGTTAGAGGCGGAAGAGGGAGTGAATAGTTTCATTCACTACTTCAATAATGATTTATAGTAGATACTCGAAGCAAAAACTCCACAATGTTAACATCTTCATTTTATTTAGTATTCATTTTCTTAAGGTGACTAATCTTAGGGTTTGCTCCTCACACTCATAGCTCTACTATGAACACCTCCTTCCCAGAGGTGGAGAAGCCTCGTACAAATACAAATACGAGAAAACACCAAGAAGAGAAGAAGCAAATACAAATGAAATTCAAAAATGATTATACAATACTTGAATCTTGCTTAGCTTGCTTTCTTCTTGATTGGAATTAACTCTTAATGACTAGAAAATACAGTAACACTTGTCATTGAGAACTCAAGAATTGGCAACAAAGAACCATGCTTTAATCCTTCATGAACACCCTTTTCTAGGGTTCCTTCAACGCCTCTAATCAATTAGGCTTACCCCAAATCGATTACGACATCAGTCGACCATACAAACACTTGTAGAACAACACTTTTTTGAACCCCTAATCGATTAGGAAGCTTCTCATTGATGTCGCGAATTAATTTAGAAGCTTTTCATTCATGAGAGAAGGGTTTCTAATCGATTGCCCAATCGATTTCCAACCTCTCTAATCTCTCGCGAAAAGGACTCAATCGATTAGCCTAGTCGATTAGAAAAGACTTAATCTATTGCCTCAATCAATTCACAACCTTTTTTGCTCTAGCGAAAATAGGCCAATCAATTGGGCATCTTCCCAATCGATTCAGTACTTCGCGAGAAAGATACTGTGCTTCGCGAAAATCACACTCCAATTGATTATCCTAATCAATTGGAGAAGGCTCAATCAATTGTCCAATTGATTCCGACACTTTTCTGCCTTCGCAAATTCAACTCACATTCGATTTGGAGATCATCTTAGTTGATTGGTTTGGAGCTAATAGATTATTCCAATCGATTACCCTAATTGATTGTCTAACCCTAACACACTTGATTCGAGTCTAGGGTTCTCTTACCCAACATCCGATCAACCGTGACCCGTTGGAATTTCTCATTGCCTAGCATCTGATCAACTTTGACCTACTAAGGTTTACTTACTAAGTGTCTGATCAACCCTTGACTCACTTGGACTTTTCATATTGTGTCAACTTTTTGTTAGACTTTTCTTTGCCTAACCTCAGTTTGCCTAACCTCTTGCCTAACTATAATTGCACTAGTCATTTAGTAAACTTCTCTCTTTTTGTTGTTTGACAATATGTTTAAGTTAAACTAACTCATATTAGCCGAACTCCCTTTTTTATCCCATGCCAAAGTATAAATGAGGGTTTTCTAATTTCAATCCTATATTTTTCTTATTCTTTGGCACGCATCAAAAACTCTTTCCAAGAGTCTTTTCTTTCAAAACAACATAATGAAAATCTCATACCTTTCATTGTATCTGATGCTCAACTTTGAGCATACATTTATCACAATGAAGGTTCCCATCTTCCATTGTCTCGCTATCCTTAAAAAAAAAATCAAGCCTTTAAAGTGTATCTCCCTCTTAAAGCATGCCTCAACTTCGATATTGAACCAACAATAATCTAGAATTCCTAAACCTTTAACAATATTAAATATTGAACTTATGAGGTTAAAAATTCAATCTTGAACCTAAACTTCTTCCTTAACTTTAAATTAGTCCCCTTTAACCATTCTTTTCTCATTTTTATAAGAAAATTATCCTTAAATGCTCACCTAAGTACTCTATACGGGTTGGAATAGTTAAATGACTTAAACATGACTTAATGGATCGAAATAAAACTATCTAAGCCAAAAATAGCATAGGCAATCTGTTAGTGCAGTTTATACTAACGGTTAAACTCAAGTTTTGATGTATGACAAAAGAATTAAAGTTAATGTGTTATTTTCTAACCTTGTTACCAAGTGTGTAAAATTGAAAGACTTAGGATCTGATACCAGGCTGAAGTTCAGAGTGGTTGAGTCCTGGCAAGAAGTCCAATTGGGTTTGTGGGGCATGACAACTGGGTAAAGCCCAAGTTGGTGGAGACTTAGCATAAAATCCAGATGAATCCGCGAGACTTGACAGTTGGTTGAAGACTTGGTAGGTTAAGAAACTAAGTAAATCTGCAAAAGGTAAGTGAGGTAAGTCACTGGAGGAGTGAGTTCCAGTGAGGATGAGTCCCGGGTAGGGGCTTCATGTGCGATCTAGCTTAGAATAATTTTGGAGCTCTAAGCTGAGACTTTGACTAGATCCTGGTCTTGAGAAGACAGAGTCTATTTAATATTAGGACCGGTAGGAGAGTGATAGATTCCATCTTATTGATCATTTGAGTGCTTAAATCCATGTTTGATCTATGTTTTTATTGCTAAAATTGTGAAATTGCCCTAGGTTTTAGAACTTATTCATATTTTGGACTTAAATGCAAAATTACACATATTTGAGTTAATTGGCCACTAAATTCTTGATTTATTTTTGTAGGCATGAAAGGTTCCTGGACCTAGAGCATACTGGGTCAAACTCGAGTCGGAAGTGACCCGGATCAGATTATCAAGATCACGATTAAATCTGGGCCGTTCGATTCGAAAGCGGCTAGATCTGAGCCATCCGGGACGATCTGAAGCCATCTGAGCTAGGGCTAGGGTTGATCAAGCACCCTGATCAAGATCTGAAGGTTTCACCACAATCAGAGCTCAATCAGCCGTTGGATCAAGCTTGGAGGGCTCTAGAGCGTCCAATCACAGATAGAGTTGATCTGGACCGTCCGTTGCATATCTGGAGGATCCGAGCTACCACGAGGTAGATCCTGACCTCAGATCACCATCATCAAAGTTTGGCCCAAATCAGATGAAAACCAGCCGTTGGATTGAAGCAAACAAATCTGAGCCGTCCACTGGTTATTATTTAAGGAAATTTTCCCCAGCGCTTCTGCCCATCGCGTCTTCGCCGCAACTCTCGAGTTCTTCGTTTTCTTCATCGTTTTCTTCCATCTTTTATCCAATTGAAGGCGCGGTCACTCAATCCACCATCAGATCAAGGGCTAGGTCAGTGAAGGGAAGCTCAGTGAAGTCTCAGATTGGATTTCTGCTCAAATAGTGAAGCTGCGTGAGGTTTCAGCAGATTCGCTACTTGAATTCATCAAGCTCAGCTGTGCTCCGTTTCCATCGCATCTGAGCTGACCAGAGGGGTTCCCTGGAAGGTCTCGGACACTCTCAAATCCAAATCGCAAGTCACCACAGCAAAATTGATGAGTTCGGAAGCTGATTTTCAGTTTGAGCATGGATTTGATCTGTTTTAGTAGCAGAGGCGTTTCATCACTGATTTGTTGAGCTTGCGGGTCCGAAGTTCACTCTTGATTGACGACCAAGGAGTTCTTGAGATGAGGAGGGGTTGAGGAGTAGCTTAGATCATTAATTTTCATTGATTCTGCTGTAGTTTAACGTCTTCTGAATTCTGTCCTGTTTTTGAACTTCAGTTTCATTAGCTGTAGTTGTAAGTTCTGAATTGTTAGCTTAATTAGGAGTTTAAACTTCGAGTTCAGTAAGTTAGGAACTTGTTTAGTGATAGATAGAGTTAAATTTCAATTCGTTTTTCTATTAATTGTTGCGTGCCAAATTTTAGCTAGCGTGCCAAGTAAATTCTGAATTCTTCAACCTGTTTTTGCTGCAGTTTGCATTTGAATTGACAATCAAATCCAGGAATCACTAGATTCATTGTTCCTTAAGTTAGTTTTAAGCAGTGTTCTTAGTTGCTAAATTGTTTTGCATTCCAACTAGTTAATCTACTCCAATTCTGTCCAGAATTTCTGAAATTTCTGCATCTTGACTCTGCGCATCAAGTCTTTAGGGTTGCATTTTCATATTAGATAGATTAGTTAGTTTCTGAATTGTTTCTTGTAATTAGTTGGGTAAACGCAAGATCAGTTGCTTGTTAGTACTGAAGCTTAGTTGCTCCGCAAATTCAACTCTTGATTTCTGCAATTAGGTAACTTGAAATTCTGTTAATCTCGGATGTGTTTATTTCAGATCTGAAAAGTCTTCTTATCCCTATATAGCTCTGCAATTGTAGCAGCTCTTTCCAAGCTTGATCAATAAGTTTTCAAGGCTGAATAGTTGGAAGTAGTTTTTGGCACAAAACAGTAGCTTTTGCACAAATTCTCAGCTTACGTGCCAAACTGTTTTAAGCATTAGTTTGAATCAATTAATTGCTTGTCTTTTGGTATAAGATAGCTTTTGGAATCCATTGATATCTTCTTTAGATAGTCTGAATTTTCATCTGTCTTAGTTGGCTTTAAAAACTTCTTAGTTGAGTTGAGTTCATTACTTGTTCAAATTCGAAATCTCCTTTGCATTGATTTGTTGCAACCTTGTTTGTTGCCGAAAATCCTATCACTGTTTTTCTTTACTTCATTGCTTGGCATTTCTTTTGGTTTGTTGCAAACAGAAAACGATTTCCCATAAAAAATTTGGTAAGTGTTTACTTAAGCTTCCATTAATTGAGTTTTTAGTGCCATCTTTTCGGTTAGTTCCATTGCTCACTTTCTTTTACTTCCATTTCATTTTCATTTTCAATTAAAAAACCAAAATCCCATTACTTATTCGAAACCCCAAAAACGACACATAGCTACAAGTTTGAATCAAGCCCGACAACTAGCCCCGAGAAAAATACGACCTGTGGCCCCTATATTACATAATTCATATTTTGAGTTGTAAAAGGGTTTTCAGTTATTCATTCATATCTAAATTTGAGACCCACATTCGTGACAGTCCATTTGGGTCCGTCAGAGAGCTAGAGGGGGGGGGTGATTAGCTCCGATCTTTGCTCGATGAAGATTTGTTGTGGCAGAAGACTTGAGCAATGATAACACCTTGATTTTACTTGGTATCCATTTCGTTGAGGTGACTAATCCAAGGATCCGCTCTTCCTTACTCTCTCATACACTATGAAAGATCTCCTTCTTGAGGTGGAGAAACTATTTACAAGCAAATACAATAGAAATCTAACAAGATTTACACAACTTAGCTCTCTTTACTTTTCTTGCTTTCTTCAAGCTTGGAATCGTCTCTTGATCCTTGGAAATGCAACAACAGTAAGCTCCAAGGCCTCACTTGAAATGACGATGAAGAAGGTGAAAAGCGTTGAAGAAGTGTCGGAGCAATACCGCTTCAAAGCTGTGTGAAAACCCCTATATACCCGTGACCTAGGGTTCCCTAATCGCTTACCACGTCAGACATAGTCATTCAACAGCTACTTTTTGAAGCTTAATCGATTAGCTAGATCTTAATTGATTGCTGAATCGATTCAACATCTTTCTGTGCTTTGCGTAATTCAACTGTAATCGATTGACCAATCGATTACCATTCTCCTTAATCGATTGCCCAATCGATTAAGAGGAGGCTGAATCGATTACCTAATCGATTCAACCTGCTTCTGTTCTCACAACCCATTTCTCCCAATCGATTACCTAATCGATTCACTCCTTCCCTAATCGATCACCCAATCAATTAAGAAGATTTCTGTTCGCGAGAAACCAACACCAATCGATTGACCCCAACCCTAACTTGTGTGAACAAGTCTAGGGTTCCCTTGCCTAACCCCGGTCAACCGTGACCTGTTAGGACTTCCTCACCAAGTGTCCGATCATCCCTTTGACCGACTTGGATTTTTCCTTGCCCAGTTCCCAACTAGGACTTAACCTAGTTCCCAACTAGGTTTGCCTAACTCTCGAGTTAGGTCTAGTCTCTCGGTAGACTTCCACCTTGCCAACGTGCGATCTCCCCGATCCACTTGGACATTACCTAGTCCCACTAGGACTTTTCCCGTGCCAGTGTGTGATCTCTCCGATCCACCTGAACTTCACCTAGTCCCACTAGAACTTTTCCCGTGAAGTCTCTAGTTAACCTTGACCCACTTGACTCACATGATATTCAAACATCTTACGATATTCAAACATCATTATCAAACATTGAAACTTAAGCTCACCAAGCTTACCAAACATAAACTCACCCGAGCCTAGTCAAACTAGGTCAATCCTGACCTAACAAAGATTGTACTAACATTTAATACTAAATTTATTTAGTTCATATTGTACTTGTACTAACCTTGGTCTGTGGGGTATATTTTATTTTGGAAAAACATGATTTTGTAGGGTTCAACTGTAAAAGTAGCTTCGGATGAACAGTACCCGATGCACTATTAGGTGGGACCTGAGGCGCCTCAGTTGGGACTGGAGGTGCTTTTAAGAAAGTGAAGGCGCCTCCACAAACCTGCATGGTGGATAAAGTTTCAGCCGTCCAAGGAACCTCAGTTCACTTCAAGACTGAGACACCTTTCATAGGATAAGCCGTGAGAACGCAGACTTCAGATCAAGATGAAAATTTGCATGATCTGAGGCGCCTCAGATGTCCTTTATAACGATCTCCTTGCTGAGAGCTAAAGACATCACATCTTATGACTGCGCTTGAGCACTTGTAATCTTCTGCTTCCTCATCTTCCTACTACGGCCCTACTACGACTCGACTACAATTGATTGCTACCAGAAGATCGACACCAACATACGAACGCATCTAGACTACTACTTCTTGTTGGTAACGAAGTTAATTTGTTCATACTTATTTCTTATACTTATAAAATAAAAAGTGTATGGTGTTACACTTTTTACTTATCATACTGGACTATTCTACCAGGAGATTACCGGTAGACAAGATCATTGAATTGTCCATCGGAAAGGTTCCAATGGTCTGAGCCTTACAGTAAGAGTCGACAAAGGCTCCGAAACAAATAAAACACTTGGTGTTCGTGTGTTTGTTTTTTATCGCTTTAATCTCCGCCGCACACTGGTTTTCTAAAAGTGTTTATTTTTAAAAAGTCACGTGATTCACCCCCTCTCATGTGCAACGATCCTATAAGTGGTATCAGAGCAAGATTTGCTCTGAATCGGGGCAACCACCCTAAGAGTCGGGGGATTGAATTTGTTTTCTTTTGATTTTATATTATTTTTTGCACAATCTAAGTTTGGTATAAATATCTTTACTTATACCATTCTTTTCATTCAATTGATTTTACACTAGTAATCCAAAACCAAGTCTTGGGATATTATTTCTTCTATTTTTTGTGTGCTAGAAACTCAAATAGCACAAGGTGAAGGCTATAGCACTGCCCGCCCCCTGATGTTCAATGGGGAGGACTTTCCTTTCCGGAAAAGACGGATGTCGATCTATCTAAAGATCGATATGGACCAGTGGTTTGTCTTCCAGACTGGATACACACCACTAAAGGATGAAGGAGGTAATCTTCCATTAAAACTAGACAAGTGAAACATGGAGATTAAGAAAAAGGTGCAAATAGAATTCATGGCCCAAAATACCCTTCAGTGTTGGTTGTCGAAAGAGGAGCTGAATCGGATTGGTCCAACCAAAAGCATGAAGGAACTCTCGGACAAACTCATCGAGCTCCATGAAGGAACAGATGATGCGAAGGTAACAAAACGAGACTTGCTATTAAATAGATCATTTAACATAAAAATGCAAGATGGAGAAACGACAAGTTAACTTCACGCTCGGATCAAGGAGAATGAATGTGCTCTACCTGATTAGACATTATTCAGATAATTGGGACGTAATAAGGTATGACCTCAATATGTTTCCTCGAAATTCATTATAGGTATCTATTATAGATGCCTATAAGATTTCAAGGAACTTTTCTAAATTAAAACTAGATGAACTATTTTGTGAATTAGAATTGCATGAGAAGATTAACGCCAAACCTATCGAGAAGGGTATAACTTTGTTTGCAGGTTCTTCCAAGGAACACAAGTCAAAGAGCAGAGCCAAAGCTGAGTCTGAAGTCAGACTCAGGATCAGAAGATGATGAAGAGGAACAATTAGTGAGATTAATAAGGTAGATATTCACTAAAACAAAGAAGGGTTTCATAAAGAAGGATTTAAAGAAGGTGATCAAGTCAACCTCCGATAATCCAAAGGATAACATCACCTGCTTCAGATGCAAAAAGAAGGGGCATCTCAAGCACGAGTGTCCAAATCGGAAAAAGGGCCCATCTAAAAGGACAACGAAAAAGAAGGTGCTCCAAGCAACCTAGGATGATTCCTCCTAAGAAGACTCAGACATAGAGATCATGAATCACGCCAACAACCTTATGTTGATAATAATCAAACTCGAGTCAGAAAGCGAATAAGACTCAGAAGGCAAGTCTGCACTATATAGAGTTTATTAAATACCAAGTTTTTTAAAATTATTGTATGTTTAGATAAGAATTATTTGCATATGAAACTGGGATTGGCCTACTCCTTAAGAAAAGTTCAAAACCTTAAGGATTTATTAGAAATTTTCACAACAAGATCCAAGAAGCTTGACCTAATTTTTGGATCTCAAAAAAGAGTATACAACAAATTCAGAATTGTATACAAATCAAAATCAATTAACAGATCTTTTATCTCCTTTACCCACCCACGAAAGAACTGGAGGAAAATGTGAGTCACAAAAACTTACCTAATAAAGCAAGAAGGGTAAAATCAATACAATGTTCCAAAAAAGGACATTCATTATATCAACTCAAAACACCCAACATATGATTTAGGACAGGCTCCAAACTAGTTGGTACCTCAAAACTACCCTTACCCATTAGGTACTTAGGAATAACTAATTCAGGACTAAATCTTAATTTGAAAAGTTTAAGGACTAGTACTAAGTTTTCTGGATACAATCAAATTAGAAAGTTCTATCTAGCCACATGGTTACTTCTAATGATGTCCAGGTGACTCACCACAACCTAGGAGTTTATCTAAAGAAGCTTGCTTGGGGAACCCAAAGCTATACTTAAGTTAACTCAAGTTAAGATGACTCTTGACAAATTGACTTAACATCATCTCACAAAACTATAAGAATACCTTGGTTGATAAATTTAGACCAGATGAGGTGATTAAGGACAACTAAATCTAACTCTTTTTGTTTGAATCCTTAATTCAATTTTAATCTAATAAAAATTTTACCTTCAGCTTAATTAATTTTACCTAATAAAAACTTTAATTAATTTTAATTATTTTCACACTTTAACTTAAACCTTAATTAAGCTTAAACTTTAACTAATTTTACTTAATCAAAAACCTTACAATTTAATTAACGATCACTTAATTAAACTTTACATCATTCAACGTAATTAAAATTTTACCTAATTCAATTTTAACTTAACTAAAATTTTACCCCGAATTAAAAACATTTATATTTTTTAAAATTAATTTTTGTTATATGGGGAGGATTTATTTTTTAAAAAATCAAAAAATTATTTTATATCTTTGAAATAAAATTACTTTGAAAAATTATCTTGAAAATGTCTTATTTTTGATGTGTCTTAATAATATCTTTGAAACTCCTTTTTTGAAAAATACATCAATTTTTTTTAAATATGTCTTAAAAATTTTAACTTGTGTAAAATGTTCTTTCAGAAAATATTCTTGATATGCCTTAGAAATTTTTTTTTTAAAATCTATTCTTGAGAATTCCTTGAAAAATATTTTGAAAATTCTTAAACATACTTTGGAAAATACTTTTGAAAAATGCTTTGAAAAATATTTTGAAAGAAATTACTTATTGACTCTTTTAGTTTTGGTTTTTCTATAAGATATAATAGGAAGTTTACCTTGTAGCTAACAAAGAATACTAAGAGTGTGGTAGATTAAGGGGGAGTCCTAATTGTAAAATCAAAATTCATCTTTGTACTTTCTGAAAAATATTGATTTAAGGAATATGAAAAGTTTATTTTTCAAAACATATAAAGTATTTCGAACTTTCTATTTTTACAATGCCTGAATAATTTTTGAAAATATTTTTTTGCCATAAAAACCTTATTTTTGAAATATCATTTGAAACGATATCGATTATATTGAAAATATTTATTTTTGAATGCTATCTTTGAAAATATTTGAAAAATTATCTTCGAAAAATCATTTCTAAATTGCTTGAAAAATCACTTTTTTTTGGAAAATTATATTTGAAAAATTATCTTTTAAAATGCTAGGATAGTGATTAACAATAAATTAACCAATAATTTGGTGGCTTTGTCATTGGTATTAATCACATTTCTTGATTTACTCCTCGGTCCATTTCTTCTTCTCGAGGAGCTTTTCGTTGTCATCCTTTAGAGCTTAAAATCTCTCCATTAGAGCAAACTATTGTTCTATCTCCATCATAAAAAAATTCTCCATTCTTGATTTATAAATTAAGATTGAGGCTTGCCATTTCGAATGGTAGAGGTACTTGGATGTTATACCCGAAGTCTATTTTGAAGTTGAGTTCTCTTAAAGATGAGTCATTTGACTTGTTGAAATTAGGGTTTCACTTTAACTTCTTCTTCCTCTAGGTCTTTGCTTTTTCGACGATTAGTTCAAATAAAAATGGTACCACTCTGATACCACATGTTAGGACATGTAGAGAGCTAAAGGAGGGAGGTGAATAGATTCGTTCGCTTCTTCGATGATGATTTGCAACAGATACTCGAAGCGAAGACTCTACAATGCTAACACCTTCATTTGACTTGGGATCCGCCTCCTTGAGGTAACTAATCTAAGAATTCGCTCCTGACACTCATAGTTCCACTATGAATACCTCCTTCTCAGAGACAGAGAAGCCTCGTACAATCACAAATACTAGAATACACCAAGAAGAGAAGAAGCAAATATAAATGGAAATTGAAATTGAAAATTATTTTACAATACTTGAATCTTACTTATCTTGCTTTATTCTTGCTTGGAATTGCCTCTTGATGCCTTGAAAGTGTAACAACACTTGTTACTGAGAGCTCAAGAACTAACAGCCAAGAACCATGCTTCAATCCTTCATGAACACCCTTTTCTGTGTGCCTTTTGTTGGGTTGTAATGGTTGCAAATAAAGTCTCACATTGAAAACGCATGAAAAACATCATAGACTTATAAGGGAACGATATCTCTATTGGTATGAAACCTTTTGGAAAGAGCTCAAGCTCAAAATCACGAGAACTTAGGTCCAAAGTGGACAATTTCTTACTATTATGGAGATATCTAAATTCCTTTTTGTCTTAACACATTCAACACTTATAATTGATTAGACTTACTCCTAATCAATTACGACATCAACTGACCATTTGAACACTTGCAAAATGACCCTTTTTTAAATTCCTAATCGATTGGTGGGTCATACCATTCAGAAGCTTTCTATTCGCGAAAGAAAGATTTTTAATTGATTTCTAGCCTCTCTGATCTCTCACGAAAAAGACCCCAATCAATTAGCTTAATCAATTGGAGAAGGCTTAATCGATTGCCTCAATCATTTATAGCCTTTTTTGCTCATGCGAAAATAGGCTAATCGATTGGGCAACTTCCCAATCAATTCAGTACTTCGTGAGAAAGCTATTGTGCTTCGCGAAAATCACACTCCAATCAATTACCCTAATCAATGAGAAGATTGAATTCAACTCCCAATAGATTCGGAGATCATCTTAATCAATTGGTTTGGAGCTAATCAATTACCCTAATCGATTAGCTTAGGGTCAATTGATTACTTTAATCGATTGGTAACCCTAACTTGCTTGATCCGAGTCTAGGATATCCTTGCCCAGCATTCGGTCAACCATGACTGTATTGGTTAAATTATCACCTCCTTGGGGCTGATTTTGTCAAAACATCATCTTAATGTTGATTTTGTCAAAACATTATCGCCTTGGTATTGATTTTTTAAAAGCATCATCACCTTGATGTTGATTTCGTCGAAGCATCACCACCTATAAGACTATGTCGAATTTTTGAAAATAGATTGTGTACCATTAGAAAGATTTTGAATT
The DNA here is from genome assembly GCA_024364735.1 of Boesenbergia rotunda. Classification (NCBI taxonomy): domain Eukaryota; kingdom Viridiplantae; phylum Streptophyta; class Magnoliopsida; order Zingiberales; family Zingiberaceae; genus Boesenbergia; species Boesenbergia rotunda. The sequence goes on from JAGFNQ010006517.1 coordinate 323,659, forward strand.
TGAAGCTTTATGACATGATGAAATTGAGAAGGATGGTAGAAATCTGCAAGATTTAGATTAGATCCCATTAGAGTTGCTTAAGATCATCAATGGATTTTATCTGAAACTCATTGATAAATCTAGAAGATTTATAATTCTGAACCCTAAACAAGGAATGGAAGAGGAGCGTATATAGAAGTTAGATATGATAATCCTAGGTTCGAGTCTTCTACATGAAATTATGAGTTTTTGTTAATTGACATATTGATTGAATTTTTTAAAATAGAAATTTAAGACACAATGAAACTGAGGTCCTAAAGTTATGGTTACTGGTTTTATAGGATTGAAACTATAGTGATTTTGATTTATAAAGATATATTCATTCTGTTCTGTAGTGCGGGTTATAAAGATTAGCATCGCTGCGTTGAGTTTTAGAGGCATCACCAGGTAATATTGATAAAATCGTATTCAATCCGCTAACATTCTTAAATTTATAATCATAGCTGAAATTTAAATTTTAAATACCTAATTAATCATTTGAAAGTGTTAACTATTACATCATAATCGAGGGCTACTAAGAAGAGTTATTGCTCACAAGAGTCACAACTGTCTTCTCATCGATCTTTCACTTGGAACTAGTCTAAGACGTGTTTGACTTGGTCTTCTAACGGGTTGCATGTCTACACCCGAGCTCAGTCAGATTTCACTCAAGTTTAATTTGACTTGACTAAACCCAAGCTCAATCTGACCGGATCACTCGAGCTCGATTTGACTTGTCTAGATCCAAGCTCAATTTGACTTAACTTGAGTTTGATTTGACTTGTGTTCTGACTCTTGACTTTAGACCCAGCAAATTAAATTGATCTTTTCGAACAAAAGGACATTTTTATTTATTATTTATGTGCGAAACTGCCAAGTATCGGAGAGTTGTGACGGTTATTTAGCTAATTAATGGGAAAAATATTCTTTTTTTTTATTTTTTTAAACATTATATTTTTTTATTTCTTAAAAATAATTTTTAAATATTCTTTAATTTTCTAAAAGATAATATTTTTTTAAAAATAAAAAAAATACAAATGAAATATGATTTTTTAATTTTCTTAAAAAATAAAAATAGAAAATAGACAAACTAAATATAACCTTAATATTTTTTTTCTTCTTAAACAAGGTTTTTTCAATCAACCTCGGGCGACCGGTCTGGCCACACGGAAGTTTCCCACCGGCCGCCAGGATAAATTCTTAATATTTTTTTCCTGAACTACGATATAATAGTTACAAATGATTAATCACCTTAAGATTTAAATCTCAGCTATGGTCTCAGGGTCGTCTTTAGGCATAAGCCATTAAGGTCTATGCCTAGGGCCTCAATTTTTATTGGGGCATATTATTTTTGATATATTAAACATATTTTTATTATATATTTTAAGAGAATGGAAAAGAATAAGATCTTGATAAAACATTTATATATCTTATTTTTTAGACAAAACTATAGATTTTATAAAAATCTTATTATGATTCCAATAGATAGAGTCATAAGGGGTTCTCTTTTTAATATTTTAAATTTAATTTTTATTATGTATGTTATTTTATAAGATCTAATGTATTCCTCTTCAATATCTTTCAACCCTAGCCTTCTCTCGTTACATTTATTTTTTGTTAGTGATGTTTTCTCTCCTGATTAATAATAACATGAATTAGATTTTTTTTCTATGCAATGCAAAATAAAAAATATTAGTCTTTTTTCGAGTTCCCCCTCTTCTCTTGACTAGCTCCCCCTCTTTGTACTTCTCTCGTTCATTCATATTGGAAAAGAGAAATTACATCTAACGCTGTCATGTTGATTCGGTTGGTGCTACTATGCTCCTTGCTTAATTAAGTTCAAATGTTGAGGGATTCATCCATATTGTGTGCAATTGAAATAGATGTTTTTATTATTTTTGAGCAATAGTGAGTTAGATATCTTTATCATTTCATTTCCTTGATAGACATTAAATTTTGCTTTGTCACTTCTCTCGCTCATTGATATTTATTTTTTTATTTTTTGTGATTTGCGGTGATGATGAGTTGAAGATGGAAACATGATTTTTTTCTATTATTGTCCCATTTCATTTATTTTTTTTGTAAGAATTATTATTTTCGTCTTTTATTTGAATAATTAGACATATTTTTTTTATCTTTCTTAGTTTTTAAACAATTCTAAATATATTTATTTTCGACTAAGTCGGTTGTCAGTTACAAGTCCGAATGAAAAAGGATGAGTAAATTTTTTTTTAAAACAATGTTAAAGACTTTTTTTTTTGCCTAGGGCCTTAAATAGGCTTGAGCCGGCCTTGTATGGTCCAATGTAGAAATTTTCTCGTAATGAACACTGGATTTACCGTTTAAGTTAGAAATCTACCCTTAATCTATTTTCCCTATGTAAAAAATTCCGTCTTAAGCCTGAAGGACCTTCAACCTTAGGGCATCCGCAACGGCTCGTTAATCGAGCGTTATAACGCTCGATTAACGAGCGTCGCGCGTTAAAACCATTGTGGATGCTGCGTTAATGTGGGCCCGCGATGAACGCGTTCAGATGTTTGAACGCGTTCATCGCGCATGACTTGGCATCCTGATCGGTTACCAGACCAATCAGGCTCCTGCCTGATTGGTCTGGAGTCTAGCTCCTGCCTGATTGGTCATCAGACCGATCAGGCAGGAGCCTGATCGGTCATCAGACCGATCAGGATGCTGATCAGATTGGTTTTAGAGACACAACGGTCACCCGAACGTTCACTCAAACGGTCACAAACAAACGGTCATAAACAAACGGCTATTTTAATTAAAAAAATAAATTTTCATCTATAAATACTCATCAACTCTCATTCCAATCTTCAAACACATCCCTTCCAATCACTCTCATTCCAATCTTCAAAACCTTCCTTCCTCCTCCTAAAAATCTCATCTCTAGTATTTTCTTCCGAAATGGATGAAAATAATCGTGGTTTTTTATAAATTTTTTAGAAAATACTTCTTCCCAAAATTCCCAAACTCCACCAAATTATCCATATTTTCCATATCCACCAAATTACCCACATAATCCATACCCACCAAATAATCCATATGGTTCATATCCACCTAATTATCCATATAATCCATATCCACAAAATTATCTATCCAATCCACCTACAACCGGCATGCCTTTTACATCTCCGACGGAAAGTGATCCATTTACTCTGACTTTTGTTCCAGAGACTCATGTGTCTGACTGTGAATCTCCAATCGAAGTTGTTAATTTAGAGAAGGCGGATACTGGCGCTGCGAGCAGAAGAAAATGATTAACATGGAATAAGTCTGAAGATGAAATTTTGGCGAGATCATTTGTCACTATCAGCGACGATCCAATCATCGGCAATGATCAGAAGATGGATGCTTTTCTGGGGTCGTGTTGCTAGCTACTACAACGAGAATCGTCCTCAAGGTACACCCAACATAAATCCAAGTATAATACGATCGCACTGGCACAATACCATACAAAAAAAGATATATCACTTCAACGCAAATTATAATAGCATTTATAGTGCATATCGTAGCGGCCACAGTGATGAGGATATATTGCGGTTTGCGTACGAAAAATATCGTGAAGAAAATAATGGCGTTGCATTTAATCTTGAGCATGTGTGGAGGATAGTAAAATACCGTCCAATGTTTACTCCACAATCTGTTGATCACATTGTTAGCACAAAGAAGGCAAGAATCTCAGAGTCGGGAGCAAGCAACACGTCATCTAGCCAAGATGCTAGTCTACATGTAGACCTAAATGAAGAAGAAGCTCGTCCAATAGGTCAGAAGGCAGCATAAAGAAAAGGAAAAGGCAAAATGAAATCAGACATTGAAGGTATGACAACAAATTTGGGTAATATGTTTGCAAAATTTTCAGAGTATACAAGCATCAAAAAGACTGAAGTTGGAATGAAACAAAAACAACTCAAAATTGAAGAGATGAAAGCAAAGACTGCCTTAGCTAAAGTTCAATTGAAGGAATATGCAATCCTTTCGAAAGACACCTCACAAATGACACAAGAGCAATTTATCATTCATCAACATTTATGTCAAGTGATTAAGAAGAGATGGAATCTGTAATTTTCATTTGTTGTTATTTAATTATTGTACTTTTCAATTAATGTAATTTTCGAATATTGTCATTTTAAATTAATGTAATTTCCTATTATTTTACTTTCTTAACTTGATTTATAATTTCTAGTTAATTAATATAACCGTTGTAAACTAGCCATTGGAACATAGCTGTTATAATATGGCAGTTGGAATATAGCTGTTGTAATATGACAGTTGGAATATAGCTGTTGTAATATGACAGTTGGAATATATCCGTTGTAATATGACAGTTGGAATATGGCAGTTGGAATATAACCGTTGTAATATGGCTGTTAGAATATAGCCGTTGACAAGAACAAATAAATAGACACCTTGTGCTCTACAATTTTTCATTCTCCAAGTAGCTGACGAATTCGTTTCCTCTTCATTCTTCATTCTTCCTCCAATTATGTCACAATCTTCAAGTAGCACCACGTCCGACTCGACAAGTGAAAATGAAGTCCATGTTGAAGATGTTGATGAAGGTTATGATCCAGGGAATGAGCTAATGTCATTGATACTTCAACAAAGCCGAGAAATAGTTGAAGCACATCAAAGTAATAACGAGATGCGGCGAAGAAGAAGGTTTATTCAAAGAAATCGTGAAGTCGGGCATGTGAGACTCTTCAATGATTATTTCTCCACAAATCCAGTGTATCCAGATCAAATATTTCGAAAACGATTTCGCATGCGAAAAGATTTATTTTGTCGCATAGTGAATGCACTTGAGAGTCGTTCATCATTTTTTTCAGCAAAGGGATGATGCTGCGAGTAGACAAGGCTTGACACCACTACAAAAATGCACTGCTGCGATTCGTCAATTAGCTTATGCAGTCCCAGCCGACCATCTTGACGAGTATCTACGCATGGGTGAATCAACCGCCATTCAATGTCTTTTCAAGTTTTGCGTTTATGTGGTTGAACTATTTGGAGATCAATACTTGAGAAGACCAAATGCTGATGATGTTCAACGTCTTCTTCAATTGCATGATGAGAGGCACGGCTTCCCCAGAATATTAGGCAGCCTTGATTGCATGCATTGGGAATGGAAAAATTGTCCAGTTGCTTGGAAAGGACAATTTACAAGAGGGCATGGATCACCAACAATCGTGCTTGAAGCGGTCGCGTCTCAAGATTTGTGGATATGACATGCATTCTTTGGTGTCGCAGGTTCACGTAATGATCTTAATGTGTTATATGAATCTCCCATATTCAATAACGTCTTGCAAGGAAATGCCCCGGAGATTAATTTCACGGTCAACGACACTCAATACAAGAAGGGGTATTATCTAACAGATGGAATATATCCGGAATGAGCTACTTTCGTGAAGGCTTTTCCTTGTCCGGAAGATCCCAAGAGGAGATTGTTTAAGGAAAGACAAGAGGCTGCAAGGAAAGATGTTGAACGAGCATTTGGGGTGCTTCAAGCTCGATGGGCAATTGTCAGAGGTCCAGCTCGTTATTGGTATAGAAAAAAGTTAAAACATATTATGTTAGCGTGCATTATTTTGCACAACATGATTGTAGAAGATGAGGGAGATCACGTGACAAATTGGTACAACGATGAAGGTGACGAACTAGCACAACCTGTCCAAGGCTCAAACCGAGGATTTCATGATTATCTCCAGATAAATTCTCAACTACGTGACAGTCATGTGCATCACCAACTTCGTGCCGACTTAGTTGAACATATTTAGTCACAATATAACAACCCCTGAATTTGTATTTTATTATTTCACTTTATATTAATATATATGCTATCTTTTAATTATATGCAAGTGTATTTTTTTTTAATATTGTTCTCTATCATTTTAAATTTTTAATAATAATCTAAATTTTAAATAATGATAAAAATATTTAAAAATATTATTATTATTTATTTAAAATAATAATAATTTAAATTAGCAAATAAAATTGAAAATAAAAAATACGTAGATAAGAGAATAAATATGTGAAAGAATATGTATGTGAGAGAATGTATATGTGAGATAATGTGTATGTGGCATGTGGGTCCCACAAATAATGGGGGTTGAATGTTAAACGGTTGTGAGAGAATGAAGATGTTAATGTTAATGTGTATGTGGCATGTGGGTCCCATGCTTTTTGATGAGGTGGTAAGTGTTATAACGTTAATGAAGTTAAACCAATACGGATGCTCTTAAGCAACTAAAAATGGACATGCTAAAAAAATAATATTAATAGCAATTTTTAATTGTTTTCTTAATGTCCACTCCTTGCCATTAAAACAAAAATTCAACGTGCGTAAGGACCGCCCGATCTTTTCAAGGAGAAACCTAACTCATTTTTATTTTTTCTAAAAAATATAATTTTAAAAATATATTTGATTTTTATTTTTTTACTTATTTTCAAAAAAATATAATATTTACTGAAAAATTATAGAATGAAATAAATTTATTTTACAAAAAATTAAAAAAATACGGGAGTTACTCTACGTTTCCAAAAAAATATATTTTTCATTTTCTAAAAAAATGACTTTACTTTATTTTTTTAATTTTCCAAAAATGATACATCTGAAAAATACAAACAAAATACATTTTCTAAAAAATCATATTTTTTATAAAAAATAAAAAAAATAAATATCTCAAATATTACGATTTCTCAAAAAATAAAAATAGAAAATGAATGACACAAAACGCTCCTTTAAAATCCCAGATCGAACTGGACCGGATCCGACAATCTAACGGTGCATATTCACATTGATTCTAATCTAACGGTCTGCTTTAACCTCGTGACATGGAACCCTTCCCGGTTTACGGCGGCACAGCGACATCGAACAACAACGTGCCGCGTAGAACAACGTTACTCTACGTCTATAAAAGGATAGCAATTAGGTTCTTCGATTTCACCCCGCATCATTTTTCTTCCTCTTCCTCTTCCTCTTCTCACTGGAGAAGCGTAGTCCAAGAAGTTGAAATCCCTACGGTAAAATTCCTCGCATTACATTCCGTGCTCATTATGTTCTATGTGAATCTCTCGTCACGAAGATGGATATATTTTTCTCTCTCTCTCTCTCTGTCTTGAGTTGTTGAGGTTTTTTTTTCTCGTTCTAATCCGTTCTGGTGTTGATGTTGTGGATATCACCTGCTTGATCTGTTTCTTGGTTGTGTTTTTCTTTGGCGTTGGATCATTGTGCTTATCAGTGGTAAAGGGGATGGGGCTTACTTTTACGAGGCTTTTTAGCCGGCTCTTTGGAAAGAGGGAGATGAGGATTTTGATGGTCGGACTGGATGCAGCAGGAAAAACCACGATCCTGTACAAGCTTAAGCTTGGAGAAGTCGTTAGTACGATCCCTACCGTTGGTACAGTTCTTGACTTGCTGTGATGCTTCAAACAAATTATTATGCAAGATTGCAATTTAGGGGGAGTAGCAAAGGTTGGATGTTATCCTATTTTCCGATACCTTGGTTCAGCTCCATTAGTTTGTTTGGCTTTTATTATGCTAAAAAAAAAAAAAGCAACCTGGCGCATGAAGCTCCCACCATGTAAGGTCCCAGGGAACGGTGTATTTTACACAACCTTACCCTACTTTGTAAGAGGCTGTTTTTAGGACTCAAACCCGTGACCTTTTAGGTCATAAGAAGACAACTGTATCATTGTGCCAAGGCTCCCCTTATGCTAAAATAAAACGAAATCAATAAAAAAGTTATAAAATTTGGAAGAATATGCTAAATTCCTGTCATCTTTGCTTAGTTTGTTGAGTATCACAAATCTGTTTTCGGTCATAAATCCATTAATTTAACACATGAAAAATCTTTTACAGAATCTAGATCTACAGATAAGACTTACATTGTTCAGAGTTTTGGCCATTGGTCTGAAGAAGGTTCCTCAAATCTTATGGCTCATCTAGGTAGGACTGGGGTTGATGCATTGATATCAACTCAACAGTTCCTCCAAGGATCTCATATTTTTGAACTAATTGTCGGGAATCTTAGATTTCTCGAGCATATTTCCAGTTGCTATGGAGAGTAATCAATTTATTTGAAAATGGTATGTCTACGCTCTTGAGTGCAAGGAATTAGGGAATCCACCTATATGATGTTTTGAATTTCTAATTTTCATAAGTTGGCAACTAATATTCATCTTAAGGTAGTTTCCTTGAAACGTGGGATTTAGGCCATATCACAGATTCCTCTTAGATTAGTTTGTTACCAATGCCACTGTTCATAGAAGAAAAATATATTTTTTTCTCTCTTAAGTTGTTCAGACTCAAAAAGTTTTCGCCCTTTTCAGGATTTAATGTGGAGACTGTTGAATACAGGAACATTAATTTCACCGTTTGGGATGTGGGTGGCCAAAGTAAGGTAACTTGATATGATTTTATAACTTAGTTCAACCACATACATCATTGAGACAATGATGATAATGCGCTCCATCAGAGGTTTTATAAACTCTGCATGATAGAATTAGAGTTTTTTTATAGCTGTTATTTATTTATTTATTTTCTCTGCATTATCAAAACAGATTAGACCACTATGGAGGTATTACTTCCAGAATACCCAAGGACTCATTTTTGTCATTGACAGCATCGACAGAGACCGTATTATGGAGGCCAGGGATGAGCTGCACGTGATGCTAAATGAGGTAGGTTCAACTATGTGGTAGCTTCACTTGAAGGTAGAGTACATGAAAACTTGTAGGTTGTGCTTCCATGTAAATTTGATTCTTATTCGATGCCAAGTTACCCGCTTATCTTTTCTATCCTTTTATATATAAAATAAGAAACAAAATTTTGAAGCAGCAAAGTGAATGCTTTAGAAGAAATTATGAGACAAAATTGGTAAAACATCAAAATCCAAAATAAATGGTCACCTCTATTATAAGTCCTGGTAGAGTGCATCATATGCTTCTTCATATTCCATGCTTAACCAATGCCAAATTTACCCACTTATCTATTTTGACCTTTATAAATAATAATAAGAAACGAAAAGAAGAACAAAAGTTGCAGTGACATCAAAGTTTTAGAGGAAATGGTGCATCAAGATTGTGAGAACGTCAAAATACAAAATAAATGGTGGCAGTATCAGTTTCTGACTGGCTTCTGTTGTGTGTGCAGGATGAGTTACGTGATGTTTTGTTGCTTGTATTTGCAAATAAGCAAGATCTACCAAATGCAATGAATGTTGCTGAAATTACTGATAAGCTTGGTCTGCACTCTCTGCACAAGCGACACTGGTATGATGCTTTATGTTCTTATTATTTCTAGAAATCCTGGATTTTTTAAATGTTCATGCTAAGCAAGGTTTGGTGGTCAAGACTATTTCTGGAATCAGACACCATACTACCCTCTAGCTTTTGGCAACACATTGGTTGCTCAATTCTGACCTTTCTTCTCTATCATTCCATTTTGCAAACCTTTTTTATTTGTTTTGTTTGCAAGTATGCAACCAACTTACCTCATCCTTCATGACATTCATTCTTTTAGTTGGTGCTACTGAATAGGTACTTAATATTCCATTGGCCTGTTTTTGCCCAACTATTTGGGGTCAACTATATGGATCTTATGCTTTTATTGTGTTCTATGCAAGGCCATTCTATCCTTCCAACATATTCCATAACTTTGTCACTCTGATGAGGGAAGAACCAATTGCCTAAACCTTCACTAAAGACATGAGAAAAACCTATGATTATAAAATTGTCTCACTAGCTTGACACTAAAACTAACTGAATAAAGGTTTAAAGTCTTGATTTTTTCAGTGCAATTTGAATACTGATTGACTTTTTGTTTCTTGGCAGTATCATTGCCCATATCGTTGTTAACTACTCTTTGATCATGAAAATGGGTGTTGATTGATAGGTACATACAAAGCACATGTGCAACATCTGGTGATGGTTTGTATGAGGGGCTGGATTGGCTTTCCAGCAAACTTGATAGCGAGGTATTTCTTCTTTTCAATATCTTCGAAGTTTCTAGTCATTTAAAGTTATACCATTCGGTATAGACTTTTTAAGAATCATCTCACCAAGCCTAACTTGAAGTAACGGCCCCTCTGTAGACAATTCCCATGAGATGGCCTATGGGTGATGTGGAACATTGATTGGTTCCAAGTACGTGGCCCCAGATAGTTGAGTTCAACTTGATTGTATAACTTTCAATTTGAGACTAAATTGAGATGATCAATGCAATAAACACATTGTGTAGCCATGAAAATCAACATGTGAGTTCTACTACCAATTGACATGAGTGGGTTTATACAAGATGTGAGACACTAGGAGGCTCGAACAATGCGGTCTGTTGAGTTTAAACTCAAGTTGGTTGTAGTAAAATTTTGCAGTGAGACTAAACTGAGACAACCAATTCGAGTTGCATGTCTCGGTGATGAAATCATTAAGCTCAACTTAGCTGTACTACTATTTTCGTTATGAAATATAGAGACTAAACTGAGACAAACCAATGCATACACATTTCTTAGCCATCAAAGCCAGCATGTTAGTTTTTACAATGTCTATAACTGTGTCACCATTTATTTGCAAATGGTTCAATGCTCGACCTTTGTGGATCGATATTTCTCAAGCTCAACTTAGTTGTTCAACTTTGGATGTGAGACTTAACCGGGACAACCAATATGGCACACACATTCACCAATTCTTAAAGCCAACATGTTCTTATACATGTTTCCATTTAGTTGCCTATGGTTCAATAGAAGTGATGATCTTGATGCAAAAGTTATGGAATTTGAAACCTTATATTTTGCTTTTCTAGGTTTGAAACTTGATGCAAATGGTGATCTTGATGGATACATTGCTGTCCACTGTAGTACAACAGAGAGTTGCTCATGGTTTAAAATTTTATTATTATTATGTTTATACTGCTTTTGTACAGTGTAATATAAAGTGAGCATATGGTGAGATGACATTGGTTTTCTACAATGTAATATTATCATTGTTTGATCAATATACGGGTTAAATGAATAATCAAATTAGATTCGGACAAAAATCAAATGAGCGCTTATCATTGTGTTTTCGTAAGATGGGCACCTCATTTCGGATTAAAGTCAAATAAGCGCCCTTTGTGCCCCTTTTAAAGTGATTTGTCCAAAATATCCTTTACATTATTTGATCATTCAGTTGTGTAGAAATTAGCAATTAACTTCTATAATTATAAAAGCTAACGTCTAGTTTCTACAACATGTAGAAGCATAGTTGCTAGCTTCTAGCATATCATTCGGCCGTGTAGAAGTTAGTAGCTAGCTTCTATAAGGGTAATTTTATATCATTTCGATTTTATTTATTTGAGCGATAACTTAATTATAATAATATTTCAATGAGCAAATCAAACGATGAAATTTTATGATATTTATTATATTTCAAATGAATATAATTTAATCATCATCGAACATGTAAAAATTAAAATATAACTTATACCGTATAACTATATGTTAGCTTTTATATATTATAGAAACTAGCTGATAATATCTACATATGGTAGATGTCATGAGTAATTTCGGAATAAAATTATGAGAAAGGTGCATAGGATGTGCATTTGACTATTTTAGAAAAAAAGATAACTAATACGATGTTTTATTAATTTAGGATGCCTTTTTTATTTTCACCAATTAGATTTCTTCTAGAATCGAAATCCATAAATATTCATTATTATTATAAATCTACGGAATTAATGAAAGCAATCCATATTTTTCAGCACTTCAAATTCAATATACGTTTGAGAATCTATATTTTTTATTTTTTTAAAAAATCAATATAATAAATATGGTAAATCTATTCGAGTGTTGAATGCCAACGCTGAGGCCGGTTCGCTGACCTGGTTCGATCTGCCTGTCCCGAGTCTCCCGTTCGACCGGATGTTGGTCCGGTTTATTTACCATTGTCTTCGCAAGTCGCCAGCGCTACAAATCCGTGTTCCTCGCTAACGCCCTGGCTCAACCCCTTGCTTCCCATTTCCTCCCGTCGAATTTACGGTCCTAATCTCCGATCGCTTGCTCAAGGCACCCTTGCCATCACCTCTTTGGATTCCTTCGTCTTCTTCCTGCAGTTTTGTCTGATCAATTCCTTTGTTCACCGGCAGCAGCCAGCTCGAGTTTTCTCGCCCGTGCCATCGCGATCTCATGCTAGAAGAGCGCGGTGAGGTAAGAAATTGTGTTCTCGAAAAATCAGTTTTTGTTTGCTCTGCGATCTCTCATCTTACCTATCATACACGCATGTGAGGTTCAACCTCCAGGATTTCCTTACTTTTGAATAGATTGGTTTTGGTTTTCTGTCCGGAATATATTGCGCATATGTAGCAAATCGAAGGCAATGATCTAAACGAAGGCAAATCTTGCATGGACATATTGTCTGTTAGGTTTTGTAGTTCTCAAAATGAGTTCTTTATTTTAACCATTGCTGGGATAACTGCAAAAGTGTGAGAGTCCGTAGGAATTGATGTTTTGATATGTAAAAAATTTTTCGAAACTAACCAAGATATGTTTGGGGAGTTATGTTGGACAGGGCACGTTTTTTCGCACATATTGTTGTAATGAATCAGCAATCACTTTGTATGTTTTTTTCTAAACACAATTATGCATATTCTTTACTTCTATGGGTTATCATGTATAGGGGCGTAGATTGTATTTGAATCACAAGATTCAATACTATTGTTCATATAAATGTGTTAATGTGATCTCTAAGTTGCATATTTCCAAGATGATTGATTAATATGAATTATCTAAGCAGTCATTCTCACACGATTGCGTTTTCTTGATCCTACAACTTTGTTTAGGTTCCGAAAAGTTCCTCCTTATGGGACTTGGAAGCTTTTAATCCTTGCATTAAAAATGTCATTTGTCATAATTTTTTGGACATTACCAAAACTCTCAAGTTTGTTGACCTATTGTTTGAAATGGATCTGGAGTAGAATGAGATCCTCATGTATTTTCCCTTTCTCAAAATACATGTATTCAGTAGGAGGTGAGGAACTTCTGTCTAGAGCTTTATAAAGGTACAAGGCCCCTAGCCAACACGATTAAAGTCTCCCTCATCAAATCCTTTATGTAGGGAGTTGAAACCTCATGTTCTCATCCAATGAGATTATTTTTGCACATTAACTTTAACCTCTAGGATGTTGCTATTATTTTCACCCAAGCAAAAAAGACCATTTCTCTCTTTGTTTCTTTTAAGTGCCTTGTGGTAAGGATTACCTTGGCTCATAGAAGTGCATAGGTTCCTCATCTTTAACCATTGTGAAGTATGTGTTCCTCTTATTAGCCATCTTTAGTTGAAAAAACAAAAGCATTTTGTTGTACCTATAAGTGATAATAACCGAAGAGAACATCTTTTGCATGCTAGCACAAGCACATCACCTCCTCAAGGAAATGTTTATTTTTAGAGCATTTTTTTTTGGGCTTTTCCCTTTCTTAAAATGTGCCTCAAGGGGAAGGAGGGAGCTACTTGATACACTATAATAAAGCCTCTCATCTCAAGTCAATGTGGGACTAAAATCCCTCTCACCAAAACTGTTTCACTTACCTCATTCTCAAAATTAACTTTTGATTGGAAAGGTAGAATATTTGTATTACTTTTTTTTTCACATCTGTGAAATGGATGAAATTAGCCATAGGAACTTTACATTGTCACAGACATAGTACCAGATCCTAGACCCAAAGATTTGTGGAGCAAAGTCATTACTATAAAAAGCATTAACCATAAAAACATTCTTGTATCTAATTATGCCTTTACAACAGGAAATATACAGAATATCGATAATCTTTTCACATTGTAGAATATACATATTCAAGGTAGATATGATACACTACCATAAAGTATATAACTTTAAGATGAATTTATATCAATTGTATATCTATTTTTTAATTATGTAAATAGGTAATGCTTGGTTATTATATTTTATAAGGGTATTCCCTTTTTTAATAATGAACAAACAGCTTAATATAAGAAAGCACAGCAAAAAAAAGTTCAATTGGACATTGAGTTGGATAATTATCATTTTGGGCAAAATATTTCATATTTTTACTCTAGTTGAATTGAAGTAAACTAAGTTTTAGCAAGATCTTATTTTAATTGTTTCCATTAGAGTTAAATTGGATATTATTCAGATAGTATGAACATTTTGAGAATGATTAAATTTTTGTGATGCATATGAATATGTGATGTGATTAGTTAACTAGTTGAGTGTAAATATAAATAACAAGCAAATTATATCTGACCAAAGAAAATAATATTATCATTTGCAACTAGAGTTTCAAAGTAAAAGAATATTAGGAAATTGTATAAGATTGCCAATCATTAATAGCATTTAATATATAACCCTAAATTTTCAATTATTTGATTTTCCATCTTATCTATTGTTTAAAAACAAAAACAATACACTAAACATAATAAAATTGGTGAGGTAATAATTTTTTTTTACTTAATAAAAAAGTGGATTAACTCATCAGGAGCAAGAATTATGGAAGCACATATAATTCAAAGCATGATGAGAATAACAATAAAATAACATTTGTTAAATGTTTGTTAATACTAAAGTTTAGAAATATATTTTTATTAGATAAAAAACTGGTCCATACTATTTTTGAATATTATAAACACTAAACATAGATATTACTGAAAAATGACTTGATAGAGATATTTTATAAACAAAGATAGTGTATTATGCTAGTAGGTATTTGAACCTTTGTTAACTTAAATATAAAAAGGAATGCAACTACCAACATGACCAGATGACTAACTGCTGGGTGCAATGATAAATAAAATTTACTTAAATTCCTTTGATAAATTTATCATCACCCTTGACACCTAGAGATCAGTTGGTGCAATTGTACCCAGTGAGCTCTATTGGGATTTGCCAGTGCACAGGGATAACATTAAAAAAGCTAGGAGAAAATGGTAATTGATATTTTCTTTTCAAGTTTGTGGAAGGAACAAATACAACGGATAAAAAATATTAGAATAGAGAGGAAATATGTGGATAAAGATATCAGCCTTTTGAGTTACCATTATATTTGCTTCATCAATTGAAAATGCCTAAAAAATGTAGGACCAATTCATTACTCAAACTTGGAAGATATGAGAATGGTAGTGATAATGCTCCATTATTGGATACAGACTTCTCCAAATATTGTTTAACCAATAGTAATCAGAAAGATTTTATTTGTATTAAAATCTGAAATGGTCTCATTTAAGAGATCATTAGCTCACCAAAGAAACGAAGCTTGTTTGTCCAATTAGATAGTCTGATTGATTAATAATTCTAAGTATATTTGCATTTGGATGATAGGTGATAGGGCTGAATGTTTGAGAAAAAAATGTGGTTTTCCCTGTAGCTTGTTACCACAGAGATTTGGATAGTTTATTGCTCATTTCCTTTTCAATTAGAAGGGAAAATCTGACTTGTCTCAGTAATAAATCTGACACAATCCAACCTCATCGGCTTTCTTATACTAGATTTAATACTATCATACTATCGAATATGACATTGCAAAAGCTATCTTGGAAGTGATACGTAGACAGGACATGAATTCACAGGTATATTCCTCTTACTGCTTGACTTATCCTCCTAGCATTGCATGCATTGCCTGACAGCTGCCTTGCACCAGTTGTGCATCAAGGTTGGATGATGACATCACACTATATGAAAATGTTTGTTGTTTTCAAACGTTATGATTCATCACCTTAGGTGAATAGGATAAGTAAACTTGATTTCTTGCTTGTATTCATAAATTATTTGAATATCCTTAGTTGTAGTTTGTAAAAACTCTTACTTTCATTTGTCTGATTTTTAGTTATTCCAGATATTTTAGTTCTTAAGGTTTCAATTATTATTTACTCATTATGCTAAGCATGTCTTGTTCTTGGGCCTAGGATGCCCTCTTAGTCTTTTTTTGTTTTTTGTGTGTGTGTGTGTGGGGGGGGGGGGGGGTGGGGATGCTTATGTTTTGGCACTTAATTGTCTTGTATAGGCGTATATTTTTCTACTATGCTATTCTTGGCACTTCACGAATATGACATATACTCAGAAGTATCATGAGCTTCTGATGACATGAAATTGTTTGTTAATATTTTACAACTGTAATCAAATTCAACAATGTATGTCTACTATATCAAATTGTAACTTTGTTGTGCAAACAAATAGTATAGAAGATAACCTTTATTGATGATAGGCAATATCTGGATTCACTAGCATATAAGGTTCAGCTCTACGGGTTGGACGTCTATACTTAATCTCTTTTGTTGAACTCTTACATTAATAGTTGAACTAGTACTGCATTGTAAAATTTCAATCACCCATAGGACTGCAGCATTGTTTTTTTGTTCCGGTTTTGAGAATAATGAACTCTGGTATAAATCTTCTTGTGTCGAAGATATGAATTTATCAAATACAAAAATTAACTGGAGCAAGATAAGATGTTCCTTTGCTGACAAAACTATTGGGTTCCTTTGCTTTCATTTGTTCACTAGATCTTATTTAATTGTAAATGTCAGTCCCAAGCTTATATGAAAAAAAAGTGGAGGATTGGCTAAGCCTTGCTCATGTTGAAAGTGTCTAAATCGTATGGCATTAACACTGATGGATGGTGATAACTGTATATCTTTTTTGATATAAAAAATAGCTTAGTCTTATGCTCAAGTTTAAGATAAAATTAGTTTTGTTGGAGGGGACTATAAATACACGAGTTGCAGCTTCTACAATAAAAAGGGTAATCTGGTGCATGAAGCTTTCGCCATGCGGGTCCTAGGGAAGGGTCTATTGTACGTAGTCTTACCCTACTTTGTAAGAAGTTGTTTCCAGGACTCAAACCCGTGACTTTTTAGGTCACAAGACGACAACTTTACCATTGCGCCAAGGCTCTCTTTCAGTTGCAGCTTCTACAATATTAATACAAAATTTTATTTCTTTCAACTTACTATCTGAGTGGGTTACTCTGCTATGGTTAAGTTTTCCTTCTTCAATTTCCTAAGCAGAAGGCCTTCCTTCCTTCCTTCCTCCATGGCTGACCAAATCACACTTCTTTTCCTTTATAAAACTTAATTTTCATTCCTCTCCAACCTTGTCTTTTCGTCCTATGTATATCCTTTTCTCCTAATTGGTTTCCCCTTTTGCTTGTGGTGCTACCCTCTCCTATAGAACCACTATATTAACAACACAAATCGCTAATGTCCTTGCAATGCCAAAGCATCAGAGTCCTCGACAGCATCATTCCTTCCTTCACTGCAACATCTCCTCTAGACGGACATAGAGCTAGTTATGGCGTTGGATCATCATCATCCTTGCTGATCTTTGATGTCACTTTCTTCACTGGGATAAAGCATCTTCTTTCTTTCAATGTTCTGACATAGCTTTCCTCCCATACACCATTTATCTAGACTCTTCTCCACTTGTAAATGGAATTTAAGGACTTCTAAGCCCCCCGGGGCTATGGTGCAATGGCAGAGCGACTACTCGTCATCCCAGGCATCCGCGATTTGATCCCCAACTACGGCGTATTTTGCGGAAACTTTTCCTCCAAATGGGGCACTAACCCTGAGACGCTTGGCTTTTAGACCGCCCACCGCGAGCGCTTCTCGATTTATCCTGACGGTCGATGGAAAACTTTCGTGGGGTTAGGCCGGTCACCCTAGGTTTGTCTGTTACCTGGTTCATAATTTTTTTTTTTTGAAGGACTTCTAAGATCTATGAATCCATTTGGAACCCCAAGTATCCTTCCAAGTGGTCATTGACCTCGCAGTCTCCTCATTCATGTGCTTCATAAGGCCTTGCATTTTTTGTTGTTGCAGTTTTGAGAAGTGATCAAGCCATCTAATCACATCCACCTGGGAAATGAGCTTGTGTAGAGAACATGGATGCCCCCGGGGCTATGGTGCAGCGGAAAGACGACTAGTTATCATCTCAGGCATCCACGATTTGATCCCTAGTTACGGTGTATTTTGCAGGAATTTTTCCTCCAAATGAGGCTTGAACCTTGAGACACTGGGCTTTTGGACTGCCCGCCGCGAGCGTTTCCCGATTTACCCTGGTGGCCGGTGGGAAACTTTTGTGGGGCCAGGTCGGTCACCCGAGGTTCGACGTTATCCAATCTCGTTAATCATTTTTTTTTATAGAGAACATGGATTTGTTATATGGCAGTGGCAACACCGGCTTTACTGGGGCTCATCTGTTATCCACAGGAAGCAAAACTTTAATAAGTCGTACTGGGCCTGGTCCAAATAGGACCTAATTAAAAGTATATTAAATTTTAACATCTATTCCAGGGAAAGAGGATGTCATCTCTCTTCATCCTCCTCCTCTGGAGTAGATGTTAAAAATTTTAATCAATCTCTCTAACAATCTCAACTCTCACTGCAATATCAATTTTTACTTCTCGTATTTTAACTCCTCATTTGATGAGCAATTGTAATATATCCTGAAAAACTTTAGGATCCTATGTTGTCTTTAGTTTGAGAAGCAGTCAAAGAAATATTATCTTGTCTTTTAAAAATTGTCACCAACTTCACGTTTCAAAGTTCTTGTCTCTATAGAACCATAAGTCCAGTGGACAACTCTTAAAAGATGAATCCAAGGCCTTGTGTTTTCCTTATGTTGCACTATTTTTGTGTTTATTTTTTTTATTAACGAATATTTCTTTCTAGTGAAATATTTTCTAGTTATGTAATTAGAGTGTCAAATATATTTGAAGTGACCTATATTCTATGCTTAAGTTTCAAGTAGAATAAATTATGTTCGACGGCTATAAATGCATGAGTTGTAATTCTATATCGATAATAATGTGATAGTTTATCCTCAACTTTATCTTATATAGTGTGCATTTATGAGTTACATTTATCTTCTTACAAATATCATCCTCTTTAGATCTTCCAGAAGTTGAAGACTAGTGTTTGTGGAATAGTTGTTGTCTACTTTCTATCAAGCCATGTTTACATAGTTGATCTTGATAGCAGGCAGCTTTTTTTTCTTCTGAAATGTTTTTACATGTAAACGTTAATAATTGTTTGCTTCATCTAGCTTTAAGCAATTGATAATGAATTTTTGACATTATCGAACCTTTTCATAACAATTTTTTTATTTGCTTTTGCTTGGAATTGAGAATCATTTTCTATCAAATCAGGTTCCCAGATGGATGGTGAATCCCAGGAATACTACGACGAGTCGCCGTTGTCTGGAGACCATTCGCCCCAAAACCAAAGTTTATTTCCTCATTCGAGCCCAACAGGAGTGCGATGCTTATTATGCCGAAGAAGTTTTTCTTTGGAAGCTGAAGTGAATGATGGTTTTCAAGCAATTCACATTTGTAGAGAGTGTAAAATCATGATCCTTGATGATAATCAGACAAATTTGAACATGAGAGATATTCGTCGATTAAGGCGACACGGCAGAGACAGGTTTAGGAGCTTGGAGTCAATGGAGGATTCATTCTCTCGCAGATTGTCACAACTGATTAATTTGGCCAACCGTAGTGATGAAACACAAGTTGGAGGCAGCGATACTCCTGCTACTCGGCGACGTGCAAGCTATTATGCAGCTCGAAGTAGGTCCCGGAGACGACAGGTTATATTATCTGATAATGACAGTGATGTTCTTGATCAATCGGACTCCCTGTTCGGAGAATCTGACTCAAACTTAAGCTTTGGCGGTTATGGTGGAGATTCAGATGCTTCTGTGGATCGGCATAGTTTATTTGACAGAGATTTGTTTTTGCAACTCGAGAATGGAAGCTCCGGGTCGAGTGATACAGACATCGACCCAATGCATGCAGGACTGGATCAGTGGAACTCTTATGACCTTGACGATGAAGATCGATATTGGGCAGAGGCTATTTGGGAAGAACACGGATCTGTTGACCGACACCAGCAATTCCAGGATGCTACTAATATCAGTCCCAATGGCGATGGCAGAGGAGTAGCTCGGGATGATGCCTGGTTTCACTTCAGCGTAGGTGAAGCGCAAGCACAGCACGGTGATAATGACTTTGCTGACTTTGAACGATCAGGGTTTCGACCAGCTTATGTGGGGAATCCGGAGGACTATGTCGATGCGAGAGGGTTTGAGGAATTACTCGAGCAGCTAGCGGAGACTGACAACCCAAGAAGAGGTGCACCTCCTGCAGCAGCATCCTCGGTGAGGGATCTTCCATCGGTAGTCATTTCGGACGACCACGAGAGGAATGGTACTCAGATCTGTGCGGTTTGCAAGGATCCATTGATAGTTGATACAGAAGCAAAGCAGCTTCCCTGCAACCACCTCTACCATTCTTCCTGTATCGTGCCATGGTTAAAGTTGAGGAACTCGTGCCCAGTTTGCCGGCATGAACTCCCAACCGATGATCCAGAGTATGAAGAGACGAAAAGGGACCATAGCATTACTGCAAGACATGAGCCTCAACGACCCAACACAGATGCCGAAATGTATTACGCATTTACTGAGCTGGAGACTGAGGAAGCTCCCGACTTCAATGGCGTAAGCACTGAGCCAGGTAGAGTAGAGCACCCTCACGAGCTGAATCAACCGAGAGACGAAGGTAACAAAATCAGATGGCTGTTTCTAGCTGCCGCTCCAATTGTTAGTATCGTTGGGATCGCTTTGGCTTTCTGGTTGAAAAAACCTGCCGGTGAGGTGAGAATCCAGCACAATACTATGGAACAGCATCCTCAGAGGTCTCGGAGCACCGCCACATCTCCGGCCATCAGAAACAGGAGGTGGTGGTCTTTCTTTTAATTCCAGTCTCGCCTTCTTCCTCTTGCACAAGTTTGTGGGGTTTTTTTTTCCTCCTTTCCTCGTTGCAACAACAATTTAATGATAAAAGTTTCAGATTTTATCATAGTAAACCGTGTGTAAATGAATGCCATTGGAAAGATGAGATTCACTACTCTTTAATTTCTTATGATTTGTTTGCTGTTCTCTGCTATTTCTAATATTTGTTGTGGTAGAAAATTCTTTTTATTCTTTTATTTTTCTTTTGAAAAAAGTCATTTTTATACCATGTTTACTTGAAATGATCTGATCCTTTTACTATAGAAAAGACGTGCTTAGTGGTTTTTTTTTTAGTTTTTGTGATGGCTAAATAATGTGATATATCTACGAAGTGGCGAGTTTTAGAATTCATATAATTGATATAATAATTAAAGTTTGCATCACAAGTTTTTATTCATTGAGGATAAAGTTATATGAATTATATAAAAAATAATAGAATCTTGCCAAAAATAAAAATAAAAAGTAAGTTATTAAAATTTGAAATAGATGTTTGCAAATTTGATTGTTAACATATTCCATAATAAAAACGAAACATTCCCCTTCATTGCATCTTTTACTCTCAAATGCATCATAATGTTTCATCATCATAAAAATAAATAAAATACATAAATAATACATTAGGAATTCGACATAATGTTTCTTCATCCAGGAAAATAAACATGTCGATGAACGAATACAATGTTAGTTCAAAGAGTGATCTGCTCCCTGACCACTTAGTCGTGGATCATTTCCGGGCGTCCCGTCATATGGACAGAATGATCAGAGAATATAAACACAAAGCTCAAAAAATATATTTGATTCTCACAAACCTCATAAAGATTAAATCATAAATTTTAAACTCTAAATTCTAAAAGAAAAAATAAAATATACTTGGTGCTCGTATATAGACACACACGTGGAGAAATGGCCATCCATCATTGAAGAATTTGTATGGCCTAGAGAACGTTAAACAATAACAAAACAACTAGAGCTGGAATAGGAAACAAGATAGACCCAAAAAAAAAAAACAATGCTATAGAGTGAAACATCAAGCTTCCCGCCTGTTGATCGAACTATATCTCGCCACTATATCTAGCCGCATTTTACATTAATGAAGAAAACAAAAGAATGACAACTCAGATCAATTACCCTGGGCTTATCGCACCAACCGCCATATCTTTGTTGGTGTTACAAATGTGAGGATCCGAAAAATAATAATTCTCTAGTTGAAATCTGGGGGGTCAGTCTCCAGAAATGTATGTTTTGTTATCGTAGTAATTCTTTTCACTGGCTTCCTTCATTTCATTTCGTTTCTGTGCACGCGACACAAAGAAGCTGATTTAGTGACCAAACAGTTGCAACTTGAACCAAATTTTATAATTGCTATATTAACTTCTACCGTCTACCAAAAAAAACCAGATTTTCCTTATATTTTTCTAACATGTTAATGCAGTTACTA
Organism: Boesenbergia rotunda; assembly: GCA_024364735.1. Lineage (NCBI taxonomy): Eukaryota > Viridiplantae > Streptophyta > Magnoliopsida > Zingiberales > Zingiberaceae > Boesenbergia > Boesenbergia rotunda. The sequence goes on from JAGFNQ010006517.1 coordinate 345,924, forward strand.
AGATCTTCAAATCTAGAAACATGAAATAACAAGTCTCCGCTAATTGTGTTTCTACATCAATGTTTCAGACTGATACTAATCTCTCAAGCGCATGAGAAATATACCAGTGGCCAGCAATAGCATGGAACCTTGTACATGCACAATATTCAATCCAGCAATCAAAGGTTAACCCGATGTGAAAAGATGGTCCGATATAGTTATCTGCTGTAAATCATCTTACTATTTACTAACAAACATCAAAAAGAGGGCGACATTAGCAAAGTGTTAGCAATAAGAACTGCCTATTGAATAAATCACCTACAGTTTCAATTTACAACAGTATCGCCTAACTGGTCAATTTTGTTCATGAATAATGTGGCAAGGCCAACTATATATTTAGCACTCCAGAGCAGCAGGAATAAGCAACATATATGATTAAAACAAAACTTGGCTTGACATGAGCAACAATGCGGAAGTACCTGATAAGCTTCATGATTTGAAACAATCCTCCTTATAATTGTGCTTGTTGTGATATCTAAAGGACTTGCTAACTGCTTATAAATTCCCATAGCCATTGGAATGGCATATGGATCCGTCTCTTCCTGCAAATTTAGCAGACAATAGTATGAATAGTCAGTTAGTCACAATATTATGGTGCTATGTAAAATAAAATAAAAATAAAAATAAATCAGAAAAGTACCTTTCGGAAATTCATATTTTCAGCAATTGTACCATGAACGACCAAAGAAATGTTGAAGGTAGTAATCTGGAGATAAATATTAAAATTTTCAAGTTAACATCAGAGGCAATAAGAAGTGTTATCTTAGGTGAAGAAAAGGAGTTGAGAATCATAAAATAGCCTAGAAGCAATACGAAGTGTCATTTTATGTAACGAAGCCAGTTGAGAATCATAAAAAAGCCTTTACACAAGTCTCATATCATCTTCAGAGTCTTGATATGTAGCAATGACAGGTCTCAAAAGAGACCTCAACAAACATGGAGTTGCAATCAGATTGTGGATCAAAGCAGATCGCTTATATTTTTGGATAGATCAAGCCAAGATTAGGATGTTTTGATGATTGGCGCTAGTCCAATCTACATCCGATTAGTGTCAAAACCATGAAATCATTCACATTATTGATAACTTTAAGCAACCAGAATCCAACACTCATTAATAAAGGAATTTCACTTCACAGTTTTTTGAAGTGATCATAAATCAGTTGTTTTCTTCTACTAAAGATTACAGAATAGAAACTGACATCAGTGTAAATGCTAACCATATCTTTTGAAACTTCCCAAGGAGCGCCAATAATCACTTCATCTACATAACGACAAGCCAAGACACTCAAGCTTCTCTCATGGAGATTCATAATTGGACGATGGGCACCTTGTATAGCGCTTTAACATACTACGAGTCAGTACTTGTGAAATTTATAAACAATCTAGTAGCAGCATAGATATATTGAATTGTAATTTTAATAAATGACAAAGAACAGATAAAACGAAAGAGCTTCAGTAGTTTGAGAAACCTGATGGTTTCATCTGTATGAATTCCTACAAGTAGAAAATCTCCAAGTTCTCTTGCAAGTCGGAGTATCTATAAGCAAAATTAAAACCAGTCATCATTAGCAAAGGCCATGACAATCAAAAACACTATTTCAAAATAAAAAAATTCTGTATGAATCGTCCAAAAATTTCTAATAATATCATGGAGGAAAAAAAATGTGACAGAAAACTTCATGATATTCTAGATGGCTGTTTATGTAACAAAGGTTAACTCAAACTAGGAAAACTTAAAGATATAGCATATTGATTTGTCAGACTATAATATCTAGCTTTGGAACAATAGTGATTTGTTTACAACACATTGAAGGAGAGCCTTGACGCAACAGTAAAGTTATTGTCGTGTGGCATGGGGGTCATAGTTTCAAGTCTCAAAACAACTTCTTACAAAGCAAGGTAAGGCTACGCACAATAGACCTTCTTCAGGACTCCGCATTGGCGGGAGCTTCGTGTACCGGACTGCTCTTTTTTTTTTTAATGTAGCAGGCTTTCATATTAAAATCCAGAGTGCAAGTTAAATATCACTATGTCAAATGGTTGACATTGCAAGCACAAGATGTGGTGGAGCAGACTACTTGAACTAACGTGTGAAATTTGACAGTCAGGACATTCAGGTGTTGCAAGGCACCCTAAACCTTCACAAGTGTTGTCTCTGGAGGATATAGGACATGTACCTGAAGGTTTCTATTATTAGGTGGTGGAGTGGACCTCTGTAGGCTTGGCACCCATCACAAAGGAACATACACTAGGAATTGGTGCAGAATGGTCCAACTCCAATGCCCAAGTCAATCAGTTACAGGGAAGATTTTGACAGCAGTAAAGTGTGTAGCCCAAATGCATACTTTTGTTCCTCGAGGAGTATTTATACCATAAAAGATAGTAATTTGATTGTCGTGTCCTAAATACTAGTAAGGTTGATTGACACATTTTATTTCTTAAGACCATATTGTGAGTCTCAAGAAGTAATTAGCTGTGACAGACTATGGCTGGCACTTAGTCATCAGACCTGAAAGAAAGGGTCAACTTTCCAGAGTTCAGAATTGGAACTAGTTGAGCTATCATGTCTCCTTTAAGCAACATTGGCATACAAACAATGACAACTAGGGACTCCAATCCCATCTATAAGTTTATCATGTCATAAAATGTTATATTACTTGCATAGAATCACTGACTATTTTATTTTTTGCAATTTGCTTACTAGTTGAACATCCTAATAACATACTTAGACCAATGAATCAAATAACTAGAAAAAATGTAATTCATTCATAAAAATTGAGAAAATTGTGAGTCTAATTCACTTGCCTGTTCCCAACTATCCCTACTGCTGCAACATCTTTTTGACATTATATTTGTTAACAGTAGGTGTTCACTTTGTCATCAGATCTAAGAGAAATTGGTCCACTTTTCCAGCGTTAGGAGTTCAGACTAGTTGAGCTATCATGGCTCCTTTTAGCAGCATTTGCATATAAAAAATGATCACCAGGAACTCTAATCCCATCAATAAATTTACCATGTCATAAAATGTTATATCACTTGCATAGTTATCAGTGTATTTATTTTTTATGCTACTTTCTTATTAGTTAAATGTCAGACCAATTAATCAAATAACTAGAAGCATATATGTAATTCATTCAGAAAAATTGAGAATATTGTGGCTCTAATTCACTTTCCTGTTCCCAACTATCCCTGCAGCTGCAAGATCATTTTGAAACTTTGCAATGATTTATTATATTCTTTAACAGGAGGTTTTCATTCATCTATACAGCTCATCTAACCTAGTAATCAAGCTTAGACAAGTATTCGACCATTTCGAGCAGGCAAGAACTATAGACACACACCCACAAAAAAAATAAAAAAAATGGATAACCAATAGATGAGAGTAGTAAGAAATGTTTACAAGGCAATACGTCTTAACTTCTATCTTATTTTGTAAGTAAGATGTTCAGAAATTCTAAGTCAAAGCACAATATAAACTAATAAAATCTAGTAAGACCAAAAAGTATGGAGGAAAAAAAAAGAGGCTCATTCTAGCAATCAATTCTGGATGGCCATGTAATAAGTGGGTGACTATATTTGAAGCGTCATACATGAGGAATGAGTATTAAAATTCCAAATGAAACAAGGATGAATAAAGCAAACTGTCATACATTTGCAATAAACTTTTTGTATGTTTTTACAACTAAGGTTCATTGTTGATGTGCCTAAGGAGGAGAAATAAAGCAGTGGTGTACCTCCACATGTCCTGCATGGAACAAATCAAACGCGCCGTCTATGTAAACTATGCGAGCATCTGGACCTGGACCCTTTATGAGAGTGCCATATGTCGGGTTAGTATAGAATGCTTGTATAACGTACAAAATAGAGGTAAAGGCATAAATGTAGTTGAATACTTGCAGTAACCTATAAAGAAGATCTCAATGGTTGACACATAATAATATTCCAGTGAAGGAAGAAAAAACAAGAATAAAAGGAACTAAAGTTTACCGCACAACTGGTAAAAAGGTATGGACCAGTGTGCAGATATCTTGTTGGACGAGATTGCCATGAAATGATTCCAAAAGATTGCAACAAATTTCAAATTTAGGTGCCACTTATAATTGTCTAAACTACAACAAAACCAAGAAAATGAATTTTCTAACGGAAATTTTGGTTAAGAAAAAGTTAGATTGAATTTAAGATGATTAATTATGTAGTCTAACTTGGAAAGATATGGTGGGAATACCTTGCCATTTGAAAATTGTACTATCCGACGAGATGTAGGCAAGAAATGTGATATCCGAGTTCGAGTCCTAAAACCCAAATCATCAAGCTTCTGGGTGTGCCCATGGCTGAACTGCCTTTGCAAAGAAGAAGGATTATGTCTGCCACTAAGTGATCTCTCCCTCACACAAAGAAGCATGCGACCTATTAATTATAGATAAGAGCAATGAAACAAGCTTCGAAAGGATGAAAAGTAACGTAAGCTACCATATAAACAAACACGCTGTAGACTAAAATAAATACTATATCATCATATGAAAGTTTAATCCTTTTTAAGAATTCTTCGTGATTCAAAAATGTATATTAATTAATCCTTGAAGTACAATTAGCAAGTCAGGAAGTCAAATATTGTCAACCAATGGTGAATCATGCATATATTGTAACACATCCTGCACTCAACACACATCGAGGTATTGCCCGCTTTAATCAACAACCCATATTATCGACCCCACAAATTGTCACGCAGTGGAATTTGATTTCAAGATGAGAAGCTTCCCAAATGGTCATTCATCCTTGAATTGCTCCACAGTCCACACCAAGCATAGTTAACCACGGAATTTTTATGGAAAACTTATCCAATTTCATCAAAAGGCGCTTTGTTGTTTAGTGTACATAATCCTTTAAGATATTTTACAGCCACAGCTCATACTTTCCCCCCTTCAATGTGTGTCTCAATTCATTCCTTGCCCTAGCATCCTATAAGTCTGCCAAAAGCCACATCCTGCCCTCATCAAACAAGGTTGTACCACATGTTGATTAATATCACCAGTAGCATCATTTATAAATAGGGACAGAACTCCCCTAATGTGACTTGGTTGCTATACATAAGCAGTATGCTTGAAGTACAATTATAAAAAAGTAAAGGAAGTCAAATATAGCCAGTCATTGAAATGGATAATACAGGCAAGCTAGAAGACTAGAGCACCCACATTATCAATCATCCTATGGGCAAACAGTAGAATTGAGAAAGCAAAAGTATGTAATTTTATAATTTGACTATGAGGATTTCACGAATGTTAGATCAAAGAACTGAGAATCATGAGTCCAGTAAATTATGAACTAGGAAGGTTATAATCAAGATGGAACCAAATAGATAAGCCAAATATATAAGGAGTTCTATCTTCCATGCAAATACCAAATATGATACATCTCAAGATACAATTAAATTTATCTAACTCTTTTATGCTGGCTGACAAAAAAAAAAGGAGTTGACCATATACAGATATGATTAAAAGCAAAAGCAGGATGACTACCAACAATGTCCGTGCTCGACACTCCTTCAGTTCTTTTGATTTGCTTATAGCGACCAGCTTTTTTGGCCAGGGCATATGCATCCCTACCATCTGGAAGTATACAAGGATCATCCCCATGGATAACATAATCTATGTCATATTTAGTGAATAGCTTGTTCATAAATTCTTCAGTGATAGCATAAGGAGCATCTGGAATGACCTCATCGACCCACTTCACTGCACCTACCATTAACATCCTACCATAAAGAATATATATAGAATCACATATAGAAGAATATACAAATCCCTGATTTATGATAGTTCTAGAATTTGTCCAAAGAAAACACCTGTGAAAAATCTTGACTAGTGAGACAGAAACAAACAAATCCTATCTTATAATAAACTATAAAAAGGTAAGCTTTTATTTGAAACAGATAAACTGAACCCTTGCCACTGGAACTGTTGAAATGGAAAGGTTGAAAACATGGGTGGAACACATAGTTTATGATGATAGAAACAAGAACCAGTAGTATCTGTAGTAGTGTAATTATCCACGAAGCAGGATTTGCATATTTGAAAAGATAGTTCAGCAAGGATTTTGGCATATTCATACCAGTCTAGTTGGTGCTATTACATACTCATCAGCCCAACAAAGTACAGCAACAGATAGTTTATAAGATATAGCAGTTCCTTAGTCCAACAAAATATAAAAACGCAGCAACAAGCAGAACAAGAAGTCATGGATTCAAGGAAATGCCATACTAACAAATCTCCAAAGTTTTTTTTTTTAAATGTTCAAGTTACGAAGGCCATGTAAAACCACTATGGAATTTTGAATGTTACAAGTAAACAGCAAAGGGAAAAACGTGACAACAAAAAACAAAGAGAGAGAGAATTATCAATTTGGAGAAAAACTTGATGAGTGAAGGGAAGTGAAAAATGCTTCAATTTAATTGGAAAGACAAAATAAACATATGAATTAAATGCATTAACCAAGATGGGGTTGCACATTGCCATTTACTGTCGTTAAATAAGAGACCAAAGCTGCATAAAAGGCGAAACTAATGGAAATAATATCTATGATGAAAAATGATAGTGTAGGAACGAAGAACACTATAGAATTTTTTTCAGCACGAAACGCAAGAAATATTAAACATTGATCATCGGGAAACAAAAAGAAGATAGATCGATCTATATACCTATCCCTGAGGGAAGTGACAGGAGGTCCCTTGTTAACCTTGATCTCTTCGTCGCTGACGACCCCAACCACGAGTTGGTCCCCGAGCATCCGCGCTTGCCGAAGCGCGTTGCAGTGGCCGTAATGCATCATGTCAAAGCACCCGTCCATGTAAACCCGGACGGGCTTCTTCCTCCGCCGCCGCATCCGAGCAAGGGAAAGCGGAGGAAGAAGGCGGATCGAGAGGAGGGAAAGGGACACGGCGAAGAGGAGGCCGCCGAGGAGGAACGCCGCGACGAAGCCGGAGGCGACGAGAACGTCGGTGGAACAGTCGTGAAATTCCATGAAGGAGGAGGAGAAAAGTTGAATCTCTCTCTCTCTCTAGTTTCTAGGGCTCAAAAGGAGGAGGTCGACCACTCGCCCTCGGAGAGAGGGACGGGAGGCGGAGGTGGCGCGGAGGAAGTGGGGCGGAGGAAAAAAGAGAGGGGACGGTGAAACCTCGATGATGGATCGGTTACCAGCCGTCGGATCCGATCGGCTCCGTTCGATATGGGAACGTCCTAGCGGATAATCCAACTCGTCTATTTTAACGGAGAAGGGGAATTTTAAACCGAGCGCAAATCGCCACCGGGCCCGACCTTCCTGTCCAGACACACCCGACCCGATGCGGTCTGAGTCATGCTCTCTAACTATCCGCTCAAGTAAACAACTAGAAAGATTACAACACGTGAACATTTTTTACATTTCCATCCCTGTTGATTATCAATTAACAGATCGGTCCGATTAAGAAGCACTTGGATGGTGACATTTTTTTTTTAATTTTCCAACATTAACTGCCGCACGACGCGTAGATCTTCGCTGGCACTCGACGACGAGATCGATAGTCGCTTGCTTCGATTGGAATCCATTCCCGATTCGCCTTCCTTCGCCCCTAATCCGCGTGCGCTCCCATCGGATTGATTATAAAGCTGCGATCTTGTGGGATTGGGAGATCATTTCTGGATCGACCAGCATCTCCTTGAATTATCGGAAAAAGAGTTCGATTCCCACGAGGCATAGATGATCCCTTTTTCTATAATCATCTTCTGCTCTACTAAAATTATAATTTCGATCGGCGTTGTGCTTTTGAATGTGATTTGGGTAGGAATGCTTTCTTCTCGCAGTAAATAATTGGACTTTAGGGGTTTTTAATAGCAATCGATTGCTTGAAAGCCTGCTTTCTCAGAGATCTAAATGAAAAAGTATCATTTTCTCTAATAGATCTTTGCTCGTCTGTGATCTGTTTTGGGTTTTATTGTGTCTCCTGTTAGACATTGATTTTGGGGATTTCTGCTAAAGTCTTCGTGAAATATTTGGTTTGCTCCATTTTTATTTTTATTTTTTAAAAAATATATTTTTTTCATTTTTTAAAAAATAATTTTATTTTATTCTTTAATTTTTCAAAAATATTATAATTTTTTAAAATAAATTTGAAAAATACAAATCAAATATATTTTTTGAAAAAACATATTTTTTTGTTAAAAATAAAAAAAAAAATAAACATACCAAATACTCCTTAATTTTTTCGGCAAAAGAGTTACCACCATCACCACCATGACGGAATGAACCCATATAGAATCCTTCTTGTTTCGCTGCTGCTGCCCGTGCTTGTTTGTGAGTTCCGCACTTGAAGGAATTGGAAGCTGCATCTCTGTGTCATGTTACCTCATCTTATGGTGCCTTGGCTTGGAGCGCGGTGATGGCTACTACCATCACCCCATTTCTGTGTTAGAGTTTTAGGAAGATAAAAGGAACCTCTTCTCCTTTCCAACTCATTTATATTCTTCTATTAATAAAAAATTAATGAAATTGAATAATATCGAGGTCGAACCTCGGACGATCGGCTCGATTTACGAAAATTTTTCACTGACCGTCAAAATAAATCGAAAGTGTTTGCAACAGACGGTCTAGAAGTTTAATGTTCCATTTGAAAGAATATTTTTTATAAAATACATCATAATTAGGGATCAAAACGTAAATATCTAAAATAATAATTAATTATTCTTCTGTTGTATCATAATTCCGAAGTCATATTCTTCTATTAATGGAGGTAAAGGAAGAGAGTTGGTCGTTAAAATAGATCCTAAGTCACGAGTAAATAACAAAATAAAAAAAAACAGAGGGAGAATAGCACACAAAATAGACCGTTTAAAACTTAATTGTGTCAGAGTACTTGAGGAGTAAAACCAACAACTAACAACAAAATGATTAAGTTTAGATCAACACACCCTTGATACAGATCGGTTATTCAGCCTAAATGAAAGAAAACATTAAAGAACATCACTTTAAGAATGGAAACTAATCGTGCGATAAAGAAGTAACAAAGAAACGCTTCTGTTAAATATTTTTTAGATTCTTAATGTATGGAAGTACGTTTTAATATTTGTAAATGTCAAATTTTATTTTAATTTTCGTAATTTTTATTCAAAGTCAAAAATAAAAATTTGATATTTTTTTCTTCTTTTATTTTTTTATTTATGATCTAAAATTAAAAATTGACATTTATATTCTTAATAAATTTATTATTTTATCCTAGCACTTTTAAACACAATTTTATATTTTTATATAATTTATATTTTTAAAATTTTTTATACATATTTTTATATATTTATATAAGTTTTGACATTTTTTATATATTTATTTTTATTAATTTTATATAATTTTTAAACATATATATTATAAAAAATTAATTTTAATATAATATTCAAAATATTATAATAAATATATAAAATATTATTGATGATGTATCAAAATTTTATTTAGACAATTAAAAAATTAAATTTTATAATTTAAGCATATTATTGACATTTAATTAAAACTTAAATTTAAAATCAATTATTAATCAAACACTCAAATTTTATTTTCTATCAGCTTTTGATATTTATTTCCAAACCCTACATATGCTTTTAAATAAACAAAAACTCTCCAAAACACTCTCAGCTTCTTAAGTATGATATATTAACTATCCAAATAATTCATAAGATTTTAATCTACCGGAGGCCAAAGGTTTAGTATATAACCATTATTTAAGATCATTTGGCTTTAATATAGATGGCAATTGTAGACAGAACTTCACTAAGTGAGAACCATGGCTGCTTTAGACCGCTTCAGACCTAGAACTTAGGAAATCTACAGCCATTAACAAACGAATCTACCTAAATCTTACAAAATGAGTATTTCTCCTAATTGGAAGTGCCTTTATCCAAGAACAAGAAAAAAGAGAAAGTGAAACAATAAGTGGCTGGATGCCGATCGGTTAGGGTTTCTCTTTGGTATTTACTAGCATCGGTCGATCAAAGAAACCCTTTTTAATGCATCCAGTAATTCCTATTACAGCTTCCTAAATTTCTCTTTTTTCTTCATGCTCCATCCTTCTTGCACCATCATCTTCCAAATAAACAAAACTAATAGAACAAGAAACTTAACGAGCAACAAGATTCATATAGGACAGAAAAAAAATATTCATTTTCTTTTTGACGTTGACGCGGGCGCGGGGGGGGGGGGGGGGGGGGGGGGGGGGGGGGGGGGGGGGAATACATCTACAGACCAAAGGCCGCCCCTTTCATCTTTCACAGGAAGATTCATGTGGGAGAGAATGGCAGTTTCCCATGTCGAAGCCCTACCAGACCGGAGCCTTTTAACAATTTCGCTCCCAGTATAACATCTAGATAGAATGGACAACTAATCTTTAGTATAACTTATGACCCTTTACTCTCCCAAAGATCCCTGCTCCGTAGTAGTATGCGCCTGGATAGCATCTAAACACCAATGTTCTACATTGCAAGTGAGCTGTACTTATCTGCACATGATTACCTTGGGCAAGACTACAAGCACAAACATGGAATAAGTAAAACACAAACGAGTTTTAAATAGTGGAAAAATATCGATGATCAGTAATAACAAAAGACGACAGGTAAACTTCAATCCTGCTTTGAACACAAGTACATTTAAACCTCAATCCTCAGTTAGCTAACAAAATAAACACAAGAAAAGTAGGAGAGGGCCTAGAGGTTGTCCTCAATAGTTTTTACATCTGTTTGGCTTTGGTCAAAATGTTTATCGACATGTCAAAGACCTGGTTTCCAAAATGGACCAACACTACTCCAATAATACTGGGATTGAGGTGTAAGAATCACAAAAGGTAAAAATAAATAAATAAGAATGCATATAAAACAAAGCAAACTAAAAGATTGGTTCTGGTTGATCAAATAATATGACACTGATAGTTCAACAAAGTATATTTTAACTATTTCTAAGTGAAGCAATTAGAATAAACAAAGATCTAAGTTATCGATACATTTAGAGGAATGAAAATAAAAGATTTAATTGACCATGCAAAAATTTATAAAATTTAAATATCATGAACATTTGCACAAGTTTTATAATTGTTTATGGATAGATATCATTACCTAATCTGCCAACTCTTGGTGGATAGATATCACTATCCCCTGCTCCAGAACCACCATGTCATCCGCGACATTCAACACCTATTTAAAAAAGAAAAGTTCATGAATATAATCTCAATTCAAAAAAATAGTAATCGAAATTCTAGAAATATCAGAGTAGTAAAATAAACCTAAAATAGCAATTCAATTTGCTCATTAAGAGCATCATAGCTGAGCTTAGCGTTTGGATTTGAATTTATAATTAACGAACAAGGGATTATCTGTAAAAATAAATTTGCTTAGCTATTAAATGTGGACATAAGAATTATTTTGACAACCCTTAACCCTCAGAACATAAATACACTGATAATAAAATATAATTCAAAACCAGTGTAAATGGAAGTACCAATTTCATTGAAAATACTTGTTAACCTTTGTTAAAATAGGATAAACGAATGTGGTTTACGTCGAATGTATATCCTTGATTAACAAAGAATTGTTGCTTTGTAGTTGAGAAAGACACTTCCCATATCAAGTAGAGAGAACAATAATTAGACTATATGCTCCACAGGTCAGTTCAAGTTGAGCGTTAATATAACCAATAGATGAAATAATTACTACGATTTCATTTAATCCACAATTTTAAAACTACTTCAGGATCTTTAATATTGCACCTAAGTTTCCATGGAAACAAGGGAATAGAAGAAAGTAAAGTCTATTTCTTGTTGTTGCTCATGCAATGCAGACCATGTCAAGGAATGACAAAAAGAAATAAAACAAATTACAAAAAAGGCTACCTTATATGATTTTATGAATCATGTTAGGGTTGTAAACGAACCATGCCGAGCTCAAGCTCGATATTTATTATGGGCTCAAGCTCAAATTTTTTTATTACTTTATTATTTTTTAATTAATTAATATATTATATATTATCAAAATATATATTGTTGCCTTGATTAGCCACCGAGCATGTAATTATTAGGCTCGAGCTTGGCTCGAGTTTGATCAACTTCGAGCTTGAGTCGAGTTTTGACCGAGCCGGTCACGAGCGGCTTGACTCATTTGCAATCCTAAATCATATCATGTGCAAACTTGTCCTTTAGTTTCTTTTCCTACAAAAGTCACCAAATGGTGAGCTTCATGAAGTGGTGAACCAGAATGGGACGAAATCTGTATAATCACATCCGCTTCTAAATTATCAATTGACTGTCAAATAAAACAAAAGTGAAAACATTTTGATTAATGACCAATGACGCTTGACATCCAAAATTATTAAGTTTTAAAGAAATAACGAACTGCTCTACACTGCTTCAAAAAATAAGTTCAGGACAAACCTTTTTTCTTTTTCTAAGACTATCAATAATATGATCCTCAACCTAATAATCTAGTCAAAGAATATTTAAAAGTCACTAAACTATGTACAATAAAGATCATAATTCACAAACCTTGGACAGGAAAATTATTTTAATATCACCAAACTTGAAATTTTCAAGAATACTAGTTTTCTGGTCACGACTGAAAGCAATTTTAAAAATAATTAAATAAAAGAACAATGACCACTATAAGGAAATTTTCATTTAAGTTCTCAGAAAGAACCTGGTTGCACCACAAATTATGAGCCTTTGGAGCTTGTTTGCGTACACAGTCAGTGCAAATAAATTATCACCAAAAATAATAATTCTATCAGCCCGTTTCTGCTCATGATAGTGAATCAGAACTTCACAAACTTTGAACTTATTTGGTTTCATCACAGATAGTACCTACCAAGAGAAAATTTCCTTACAACGAACTGGTCGAGACTATAAATTGACATAAAATTAGAATTGAAACATATAAATAGCAGTAAATAGAGAAAAGAAAACTGATTAAATCTTAAAGTAAACAGTACAGAATTTGGACACAATGGAAGAAATCCAAATCTTCTTTAGGTAAACTAAACTATTAAGTATGCAATATATTGACAATATATGATAATTTTGTGGAAGGAACTACAGGTCTAGCAAGGTCTGGTCTCATCGTGTTACCATTTGGTGCTGGGAAATCTTTCGTTGGCGTGTCCGCAACTTATACAATTAAAAAATGCTACATCTGCATGGTTTCAAATGTTGCATTCGTGGATCTATGGGATGCTTAATTTAGTCTTTGGTCAACCATAAAAAATGAAAAGATAAGCTGAGTCACACCTGATAGTACAAGAAATTTTAGTGGCTTGGTTAATGTCATTATAACCACTTATGGCATGATAGCCTTTGAGGATGATGAACAAATTATTAAAGAAATATTAAAAAATGAATGGGGGTTGTTACTGTTGAATGAGGTAATTTTTTTCTTAACTAATACACAACTTATCTATTATTTGAATAAGTTAGTTTCAGTACATGCATGCACACTCTGATAGATTGTATAATTAATGGATTACAATTAAGGGTGTTAGAGATAAAAAAAAATATAGTTAACATAATTAATAGTTTAATTTAGATATTCCTATTAACTGAATTTTTGCGTAAATTCAATGAAGACATAAGATTCATATAGTTGCTCGCAAATAGTTGGGGTAAGGACAGCTTGATGTTGATGTTTCTTTAATGACATGTTGTCACTAAAGAAACATCAATATCAAGCTGTCCTTACCCCAACTATTTGGGGGCAATTATATGAAACTTATGTCTTCATTGAATTTACGCAAGAATTCAGTCAATAGGAATATCCAAATTAAACTATTAATTATGTTAACTATATTTTTTTTAGTCTCTAACACCCTAAATTGTAATCCATTAATTATACAATCTATCAGAGTGTGCATGCATGTACTGAAACTAGCTTAATCAAATAATAGATAAGTTGTGTATTAGTTAAGAAAAAAAATTACCTTATTCAACAATAACAGTCCCCATTCATTTTTTAATATTTCTTTAATAATTTGTTCATCATCCTCAAAGGTTATTATGCTATAAGTGGTTATAATGATATCAACCAAGCCACAAAAATTTCTTGTACTATCAGGTGTGACTCGGATTATCTTTTCATTTTTTATGGTTGGCCAAACACTAAATTGAACAGCACATAGATCCAAGGATGCAACATTTGAAACCATGCAGAGGTAGCATTTTTTAATTGTACAAGTTGCGGACACGCCAATGAAAGATTTCCCAACACCAAATGGTAACACGATGAGACCAGACCTGGCTAGACTTGTAGCTCCACAAAATTATCATATATTGTCAATCTATTGCATGTTTAATAGTTTAGTTTACCTAAAGAAGATTTGGAATTCTTCCATTATGTCCAAATTCTGTACTGTTTACTTTAAGATTTAATCAGTTTTCTTTTCTCTATTTACTGCTATTTATATGTTTCAATTCAAATTTTATGTCAATTTATAGTCTCGACCAGTTCGTTGTAAGCAAATTTTCTCTTGGTAGGTACTATCTGTGATGAAACCAAATAAATTAAAAGTTTGTGAAGTTCTGATTCACTATCATGAGCAGAAACGGGCTGATAGAATTATTGTTTTTGGTGATAATTTATTTGCACTGACTGTGTACGCAAACAAGCTCCAAAGGCTCATAATCTGTGGTGCAACCAGGTTCTTTCTGAGAACTTAAATGAAAATTTTCCTATAGTGGTCATTGTTCTTTTATTTAATTATTTTTAAAATTGCTTTCAGTCGTGATCAGAAAACTAGTATTCTTGAAAATTTCAAGTTTGGTGATATTAAAATAATTTTCCTGTCCAAGGTTTGTGAATTATGATCTTTATTGTACATAGTTTAGTGACTTTTAAATATTTTTTGACTAGATTATTAGGTTGAGGATCATATTATTGATAGTCTTAGAAAAAGAAAAAAGGTTGGTCCTGAACTTATTTTTTGAAGCAGTTCATTATTTCTTTAAAACTTATTAATTTTGGATGTCAAGCGTCATTGGTCATTAATCAAAATGTTTTCACCTTTGTTTTATTTGACAGTCAATTGATAATTTAGAAGCGGATGTGATTATACAGATTTCGTCCCATTCTGGTTCACCACTTCATGAAGCTCAACATTTGAGTCATCTTCTTAAGACCAAGGTGACTTTTGTAGGAAAAAAAAACTAAAGGACAAGTTTGCACATGATATGATTTAGGGTTGCAAATGAGTCAAGCCGCTCGTGAGCGGCTCAGTCAAAACTCGACTCAAGCTCGAAGTTGATCAAACTCGAGCCAAGCTCGAGCCTAATAATTACATGCTCGGTGGCTCAACAAGGCAATAATATATATTTTGATAATATATAATATATTAATTAATTAAAAAATAATAAAGTAATAAAAAAATTTGAGCTTGAGCCCATAATAAAATATCGAGCTTGAGCTGGGCTTGGTTCGTTTACAACCCTAATATAATTCATAAAATCATATAAGGTAGCCTTTTTTGTAATTTTGTTTATTTGTTTTATTTCTTTTTGTCATTCCTTGACATGGTCTGCATTGCATGAGCAACAACAAGAAATAGACTTTATTTTCTTCTATTCCCTTGTTTCCATGGAAACCCAAATGCAATATTAAAGATCCTGGACTAGTTTTAAAGTTGTGGATTAAATGAAATCGTAGTAATTATTTCATCTATTGATTATATTAACCCTCCACTTGAACTAACCTGTGGAGCATATAGTCTAATTATTGTTCTCTCTACTTGATATAGGAAGTGTCTTTCTCAACTACAAGGCAGCAATTCTTTGTTAACAAGGATGTACATTCGAGGTAAACCACATTCGTTTATCCTATTTTAACAAAGGTTAACAAGTATTTTCAATGAAATTGGTACTTCCATCTACACTGGTTTTGAATTATATTTTATTATCAGTGTATTTATGTTCTGAGGGTTAAGGGTTGTCATAATAATTCTTATGTCCACACCTAATAGCTAAGCAAATTTATTTTTACAGATAATCCCTAGTTCGTTAATTATAAATTCAAATCCAAACGCTAAGCTCAGCTATGATGCTCTTAATGAGCAAATTGAATTGCTATATCAGGTTTATTTTACTACTCTGATATTTCTAAAATTTCGGTTACTATTTTTTTAAATTGAGATTATATTCACGGACTTTTCTTTTTTAAATAGGTGTTGAATGTCGCGGATGACATGGTGGTTCTGGAGCAGGGGGATAGTGATATCTATCCACCAAGAGTTGGCAGACTAGGTAATGATATCTATCCATAAACAATTATACAACTTGTGCAAATGTTCATGATATTTAAATTTTGTAAATTTTTGCATATTCAATTAAATTTTTTATTTTCATTCCTCCAAATGTATCGATAACTTAGATCTTTGTTTATTCTAATTGCATCACTTAGAAATAGTTAAAATATTCTTTGTTGAACTATCAGTGTCATATTATTTGATCAACCAGTACCAATCTTCCAGTTTGCTTTATTTTATATGAATTCTTATTTATTTATTTTCACCTTTTGAGATTCTTACAGCTCAATCCCAGTATTATTGGAGTAGTGTTGGTCGATTTTGGAGACCAAGTCTTTGACCTGTCGATAAACTTTTTGACCAAAGCCAAGCAGATGTAAAAACTGTTGAAGACAACCTCTAGGCCCTCTCCTATTTTTCTTGTGTTTATTTTGTTGGCTAACTGAGGATTGAGGTTTAAATGTACTTGGGTTCAAAGCAGGATTGAAGTTTACCTGTCATCTTTTGTTATCACTGATCATTAATACTTTTCCACTATTTAAAACTTGTTTGTGTTTTACTTATTCCATGTTTGTGCTTTAATCCCCGCCTAAGCGGCCTAGGCACTGGTCTGACGCGCGATTAACACCTAGCAAATTTTAAAAGATATATGTAACAATAAATTACTCAAAGGCTGAAACAATTTTGTTAGCACGAGTTCTTTCCTAAATTCTTTTAGTTTGAACTTTTTTTCAGAGTAACTCACTCCAATCAAATTCCATATGAAATCACGCAAAATAACAACTATTAGCAAAAGTGAACAAGCAATGAAATGTCAAAAAGGTAGATGAAACATAATACCAAATGCGAAACTTGGGAAGTTACCAATTCTAGTGTGTTCATCAGAGTCAACATCATGTTGTGATTTCTCGACAATTTTATGGTCAACTATATGCATTTTAGGTCTTCCATTGGATCTGTAGCTATTACTAATAATATTCAAATAAAATAAATATATTTTTGTTTCGCTAGCAAATGTTTTCGTTAAACATCCACAACACCTTATACATGCTATCATAATAAATATAACTCAAGCTAATACAACTATCAATATTTTTCATCTGGCTTCGCACAAATATTGGTGACCAAAAATGTTCGTTGTATGTGATAACATACTTACCATTTATAAACATCGTTCTTTCACTTTCTTTTTGATATGGTCTTGCTTGAGTTTGGGGGTTCATTTGGATAGTCAATTCAGGGTTTACCTGCAGTTAATAACATGGAATGAAATGTAAAAGAAACAAGAAAAAAAAACATTCTAAAAGAGTTCCAAAGAGGAATTATATCCATTATAACCGGAGTGAATACTCTTGAACTTACATAAAATGACAGTATAACTTGAAACTTCTAAAAGAGTTCTAATAAGATAGGTATATTTGAAAAAGAATCAGAAATATAACTCACTAAATTCATTGAAAAGTAGTATTCCTCGAGCATAGGATAGTTCAGTTCATTTACCAAACATCGTTTCACATTTTCCACCTGCAATAAAAAACAACACTATCTTAGACAACTTCCATTAAATGCATTAACCGTAGGAGGCAGAACTATATGGCACCTGAGAAGGATCTATCTTGAAGGAATAAATGTCCTCCCAATCCTCATCCTTAAGGCGCTGAAGAATATTTTGTGAATTCCAAACAAGCACATATTAGATGAGTCGGTAGATGCAACAATGGAAAGTAGATTACAGAAGAGTATATTAGCATTCAAGGACTGTTTACTCAAGAATAGGAGGGGAAATGGAAGAAGGAAGACTGGAAACAGAATTAAGAATAGTGAAAAAGATTTCCTCTAATTTTTCTGTAACCAACTTCAAGCAAAAGTTGAGAGAGGAGATGAAATGAGATTGCCGACTAGTTGCCTGCTATTTATGTTTTTCATACCTTCTTCCTCTAAAAATTAAAAAACGATGGAGTATCTACTTTTCATTATCCTTCTTCTCCATTTCTCATCGCTGATCTCCTCTACTTCGAACCTCACAAAAATTGAGATAAAAAAGTTAGGATACGCTTTAGTGGCATTTGGCAAAGACCTAAGGATTGGCTTTGTTATATAATTATTAAGATTAATATTTTATCATAATTGATTATTTGCAAACAATGGTATTCAACCATCGCATATGACTTGATGCATAGGATTACCAAAGAATAAGGAATGTAATATGTGACATGATTGTTCAAAACTCTTTTAAGTATCCAAATTATGTAAGCACCTCTAATTTAATCAGAGACTTGGATATAACTTCTTCCTTGAGCAGCGTCTTCAATACCTGTATTCATGAATTTACATGTGGTCACCAATGATGACAAATAATCCACATGATGTGGAAAAAAAAATCGATGATCAAGAACTGGATCAAAGTTACCCGTAGAAATAGTGACTCAACATAATATCGGTTCTCTTTCAGCACAAGCTTAATTTTTCCACGATTAGCACTCTGAAAAATAATATCTTTTATATAATCTGTCAACTCGTTTTTAGAGTGCGCGTCCAGACCCATAAGAATATGAATAGTATTTAGATCCGTAACAGTCAGCGTACTGTAGAAAGAGCGTGGCGTTAAAATAAACACGGGCATTGTTTCAGATCTGCAAAAAAGCATACTCGTAGCTCTAACAAAAAAATCCTAAATGTGAAAAATAGGCGCAAAAAACAAATTCCTAGACCTGCAGATTGATTCCGCGACAGTGATAGCGAAAATGTAAGCTTGATTGTAGGGCGAAGCAGTATTCAGATAGATACGACCAAAGGCATCGACACTAAAAAGAGCGAGCGAGGAATTAAGAGTAGAAAATAATAGCCAAAAAAAAAGGATGATTCGCCTAGTCTTCAACTTCTTGAACCAGATACCACTGTCTCCTGGTAGTGAGAGGTATTTTGACAAATTAGAGAACAATAAAAAGTAGGATTATAACATAACTAAAACTGCATGGGAGTATCGATTGGGATAACCACCATCGTCGTCTGCTATTGGCGATGAGGCGATTCCTTCTCGTCGAGGTTCGCAGCGGGAGGCGGAGGAGGAGAGCCGGACTACAGTAACATTCTATATATATGTGTGAGCCAAACCCTAACCCTATTTTCTGGGCTAGATCTAAAAAAATCGGGTCCCAAATGTAAAGCATGATACAATATTAATAAAAATTTTAAAATTACAAGGGCTGACCTTAAATATTACCAAAACAATATTAATAAAATTATTATAGCTTAGCTTAGCTTAGTTTAGTTTAATTTAAAATGAGCTAGCAATCAAATCTAATTTCAACTCTATAGATTATTCTCTATTAAATTATGTTGGGTGTGAGTTTATTTGATGTCTTTCTAAAATTTCTTATTTTTCTTTAAAATATCTTTATTCTAGGCCTTGTTTTATTTTAGTAACAAATTTGCAATAATAATATTAAATAAAGATATTTTTAAAATAAAAAAATAAATTTAAACGGACATAAATCATTTTGATAATAAATAAACTAATATTGTCATTCTCAATTTTTTTTCAAAATAGAATAGATTTTATTATTATTAATATTCTTTCTTATTTAAGATGAATATATTGACAAATTCAATCATCGCCTTTAATAATTATAAGGTTGTCGGGGTGGTAGAGTCGGGTCTTGGCATCGAGAGAGTCAGCGAGCCACTGGGGGTCTGGACGCCGTAGTGGCTGCAGCACCACTCGCAATTGGGGCTCGAGGCGGAGGAGGGGAAGTTGGGCTTCCGCCTATGCTTCTTCGGCTTCTGCTTCTTCAACAGCAGCGGAGGCGGACGCGGAGGCGGAGGGGGGGTGGCGGTCGTCATAAAGGAGGAACTACGGTGTCACAGGAGGCTAAGGGGGGTGGTGGGCGTCCTAAAGGAGGAAGCTTAATCTACGGAGCCATTGGAGCCGAAAAGGTCGTAGATGAGGAAAGGGTCGCAGGAGGAGGACAAGGATAAGTCAGCGAAGTGGAGCGGGGTGGACATTGACCAGGCGCGCGCTAGCGCTTGCTCCTTTTGGCTTTCACTAGAACCATGGCCTTGGTGGAAATCGCACAAACAATGAGGCACAAATAGGGCCTTCCTCAGTTGTGCAAGCACGTTGATTCTCCTTTTTGGCCGTCTCCTTGCGGTAGAGAAAAGGGTGATACGCGCACGGAAGCGGAAACTATGAGATGCATTCGTCATTCAAGTTCTTCGACAAATCACAAGCCTTAAAAAAAGGATAAAAAACATCTTTAAGCATAAAATTCACATTTTTGCCTTGTGTTCTCCATTATTCCAACACTAACAACGAGAAGACTCACAAGGAGACGTTTATTGGAAAGCACCGTCGTCGTCGCCTGAGGCGGAGCCTGGAGCACGAGTTGATCCCCGAAGATAGGGAAGAAGGAGAAGATTCCGAGTTGGCGTTCTCCGTTTCCACTCCCCCTTCCTACTTCTCTTGCCGACTGCACAATCCCCGACAAGTGTTATCAGGGACGTTCACTTTTGAAAGACTAACCATTTGAATTCGCATTTTGGAATAACACGTGTTAGATCGTGACCCCAAGCTAGAGGGGGATGAATAGCAAATTTTTCGATTCTTCTACCTACAACGTTAGCAAGCGCACGCGGAATAACAAATAACAAACTAAAAACAATGCTAATGCCAACCATTACGTGGTTCGGAGATGACACTCCTACTCCACGGCTATTCGTAAGGTGGACGATCCCTTGATCCTTCGGTGGATCACTCCCCGGATGTCCTTCGGCTAGCTCGTGTAGCTCCTTGTGGGTGGAGAAACCTCGCCACAATCCCTGACACACTTCTGAGCTTTTAGACTAGTATTTGGCCTTTAACCAAAGTCAAATTCGTCAAGAGTCTCAGCCAAAACGAAGCCCTTTTAAATAGAGCTCACTTTTGTTTTGGCCGCTACCAGTCGAGTGCCCCAAGGGCAGTCGACTGCCCCACTCAAATTCGACCGTTGCAAGCTCAACGTTCGAATTCTCAGCCACTACCAGTCGACTACCCCCATAGCAATCGACTGATGTTTCTGTGGGGTTTACCAATCGACTACCAAATCACCAGTCGACTGCCCTACCTATGTTTTCCTTCCCGAGTACAATTCTCTCAGCCCTCGACCCCTAGGATTTCCCCGAGTACATTCCTTGAGCACTCGACCCCTCACGACTCAGCTGACTCTACACCAGCAACCTCGACTGTTACCTTCGCGCCCTCTTCATCTTCGGCTCCCGTCCCTCGGATGCACACACAAGCCCTCGACTTGTCTCCATGTCACCCTTCACGCATGCCTTGAAATCCGCATCCCTCGGCTCATCGTCCCTGCTATCCATGGTCCCTCGGGTGCACATAAGCCGACGACTTACCTCCATGCCACCCTTCACCATATCTGAAGTCGTCCAGCTAAGTCCATGTGTATCCTGCAAGACCTGCACTCTCCAATACATATATCAAAACACAAGGGTAAACCTAACTTAAACTCTTTGCCCAAACATCAAAATACATGGTCACTCCGGACCATAGATTGCCCCAACAACATGAAAGTATTTTTCAAAACCGATTTTAGTATCCTACTAACAATTAAATATATTTTTGAAGCACCCAAGGACAAGAACGGAAAGGAACTCGTAGAACACTACTGAACTAAAAAATAGCATGCATGAGTTCCCAACAAATGGGAAGACCGAGTTCTACCTCTTGAGTGTACAACCAATTGAGGAACTTGAAAGAATCATCTCCAACACATTAGCGAAAGCTTTTTGCACTAAGCTTTTGGAACTCCACGAAGAATCGAAGGAAGTAGAATATGACTGTTCGATGGACACTGCTTTGTCTTTAGAGGAGTCCAAGACCGATTCAGAAGAGTCCCAGACCGAAGAAATAATCAAATTAGCATTGATAGCTAAATACCAACCGAACAACTAAACAACCTCTTAGATAAACATCGACGAAAGAGGATACTTGATAGAAAAAACAACGATGAAAAGGGAGTTTCGAATTTCGAACATGATGTGGTAAGTGAGGTATGTCTTCTACCTCCCGATCAACTCTATTATGGTATTAAAGCAATACCCAAATCTATATGTAAGTTGAAATTTAAGAATGAAAAATTGAAAAGAAAATTAGTTTCTGCATGTCCTTTAGAAATATATGACAAATTGAAATTAGAAAATGAAAAATTAAGGCTTAAATAGAGAAATTGGACCATTCTTGGAAAAACTCAGATTGTTATCGAAATTCAAATATTCAGTAATTTGAAAAACTTAATTGTTATATAAGAAACAATAGAGGTTAAATTATAAAAGTGTCCAGAAACTATATTTCCACGAAATATTTGATAAATCCTATTGGTAGGAACTTGATTTGGATCTCAAAAGTTTTTTTCTTGTAAATGGATGCTTTACTTGCCATCTTTTTGAAATCATTTTCAAATAGTTAATTTTGTAGAAAATTGAGTTTTAATTTTTTATGTGATAGACTTCACTTTTAGCAATTTATAAAAAAGATTTCTGAAATTTTTTGACTATAAATATATTTTTATGAATTTGCGTTCGAAAATTGATTTTTAAATCTTAAAATACTTAAAAATTAATTTTCGTGAAATCCAATTTTTTAGGACATGTAAACTATCTCTTAATGTTGGGAAAAAGTTTTCAGATTTATTTTGAGTCGAAATCCAATTTTAAAATTTTTTTTTTAAATTATGAACTCTGAATTCAAAATTATTTTCTTATAGTTAGAAAATTTATTTTTCTTTGAAAATTTTTACAGAAATGAATATGCTAGATTTCTAACTTAGATAAAAATTTGAATAATTTTCGACTGAGAATTAAATTTTTATAAATTTGTTTATCATTAATCAAACTTTTAATTTTTAATAATTTTCAACCGATTTTTCACGACCAAATTTTTTGGTAACTAAACGTTCCCTTTGGAATATTCTAGTAGATTTTCGAAATTTTTAAGTGATTTGATAATTTTCTATGATTTTTTTGGATAAACGGTTTTCAAAAGTCTTTCCCTCTGAGTCATATTTTGCTGTTAACATATTTTTTTGATTTTTTTATTGTGATCAAAGGAGGAGATATAGGATTTAAGTTTAAATTACAAATTTTATCACTATAAATTGTAAATATTATCACGAGTTTTTTTATTATTCATCTTTTCGTTTTTTGGTTAACCCTAACTTAACTCGGGTTTATGCACATTAAAAAGGGGGATTGTAAGTACCGCGGGTAAGTTTTGATAAGGTCAACCGAGTCAAAGTTAGATCTTGTTGGTATATAATCATTGTGTCTAAGTGTGTAGGGGCTTAGGAGCACAAGAAGTCGAGTGGAAGACGCAAGAGTCAAGAAGGTCGGAGAAGGGTTCGGATGAGCTCAACTCTGGAAGACCCGAGATCACCCAGAAGACCCGCTAGAAGATTGGTCAACAAGTTATTGACCAGTCAAACTCGAACGCCCATGAATGGGGGTGCCCGGTTGGACTCGACCGCTCGTATTCCCGACCGCCTGAACTGACTCGGGCGCCCATGTGTCCAAACCATATTGTGAACTAGTCGTTCAACAGGCGTTGCAATGTGGATAGTCTTGTTCACGTGTCAAGCGCCTGTGTACACTCGAGGACCCAAGAAGCGCCACGTCAGCACTTCGATAAAGTTTCACATGAGCTATAAATAGACCTCTGAACTTAGTTTATTTCATCAATTCAAATTGTAAATGAAATTTTCATTAGTCTTGTTTTTTCTCTTAACTCTCAACTGTGTAAGAGGCTTCTCCACCCATAAAGAGTATTCTGGATATTGTGCTACATTTGCCTTGGATTAACAACTACCTAGGTTGCAACCAAGTAACTCGTCTGTGCCTTTTTTCTTTTGCTTAGTTATTTTATTTATTTGTGATAATTAATATTTATCTTTGTTTAAGAAAGAACAAAAGATTGAGTTTGTTTTTCAGGGGCAATGCACCTCTTCTTGCCGACCGCACGATCACTAACACCAATATGCCTTGAAACTCCCAATGTGGGACTAAACTCTCGTTCATAATGGAGTCTCTTTCCTCTCCATTTCTTTTTCCATTCACTTGTATCCAACAATCCCCCACGTGAATGAAAAATAGGGTATATGATAGCATTCAGTAGTTGAGTCTAGTATAAGACTGGTAGGTTTCACCCTTTGAAACTTCCCTTGTGTAGATCTATTTGCTTACTATTAATAGTAGACAAAATGTCCTTGAATTGTACTGTCGTTCATGTAAGCATTGACATATCTCGCCCAGGACTCTCCTTGATACAACTTAGTTCTCATGAGTGTGTTCGTTTTTTGCCATGAACACGCCTGGTTCTGCGAGAAGTTCTAAAAATTGTGCATCTAATTCTCTTTGAAGCGACCCCACTTCTTTTTCACATACGTGTTATCCTAAGAGTATTTTACATAACTCTATTGGATCATTAAAAATCATGTGCTTAACCAACCTCCATCCTTCACTATTCCACCGGGTTGTTCGCCCACAATGAGCAACTTTGTCAGTGTAGTTAGGTTATTCCTTTGAACCTAGTTTTTGGGATCTCTAGTCTGTATTTGTTGGGCTTCCTTTGTACCAACATTTTTCATCAGCATCAAACCCATCATTCTCGATGATCTTGCAACTAACTCTCGATTTAACCCTTTGGTTAGCGGATATGCTAAATTATCGTTTGACTTCACATAGTTAACAGTCATAACTCTAGTTGAGTGTAGTTATCTAATGGTATTGTGTCTCTGACGTATATGTCTAGACTTTGGTTATACAAATGGCTTTGTGCCCGACCAATTGTCGATTGATTATCGCAATGTATGCAAATTACTGACATGGGTTTTGGCCATCTTAGAACATCTTCTAAAAATTATCGTAGTCGTTCAGTCTCTTCACCACATTTGTCAAGAGCTACAAACTCAAACTCTATCGTGGATCTAGTTATCACAGTTTGCTTAGAAGATTTCCATGAAATGATTGTACTTCCTAGAGTGAATACATATCTATTCCATAAGATTTTTCCACCCGAGCTCTCTTACTTCACCTGAGCTCAACTTCAACTATTTCATCATCTTCTTCTTCCTCTACTATTTCGTACACTCATTTTGAGGAGCTAGTATCCTCTCGGGTCTTATACGGAAAACCATGCTTGAAAAAAAAGGCATTTCTTGATTTTATTATCGATTTCTTGTGTACATCTGGTAATTGTGACCCATATGCACAAAACCGATACACATTACTATTATGTGCATATTTGATAAATATGCAATTGATAGTTTTTGGACCTATCTTAATCCTTTTCGGATCAAACACTAAAACTTTGGCAAGACACCCCTACACTCGCAAATATTTATAAGATGGTCGTCTTTCATTTCATAACTCATAAGGTCTCTTATCTATTTTCTCTCGGGTATCTTATCGACGAGGAGGCCTAGTGATGAGTCTGTTTTACCTCAATACTTTCCATAGTCATCTCAACAAAATTGAATATATTTTAGATTGTTGGAGATATTGTTAGATATAATAAATAAAATTAAAATTATACAATTAATTTCAACTTATCTGTTGAGTGGCTTGAACAAATAATTCCAAGCTGCCTAGCAAGGAAGAGCTGCTTTGAATGACTGAGTTGGCTGGTAAGACCTGAGTTGCCTTGTATTTAGAGTGTAGTGCAAGGACTAAGTATAGACTCTCGACATGAGCTCTTGACCTGAGCTCCCGAGCTGAAGTTCCCGACCTAAGCTGGAAGACCTGAGCTCCTAAGCTTGGTTGGATGACCTGAGCTGGACGACATGAGCTTCGAAGCTGAGTTGGATGACCTAAGCTAGACAAGAGAGTTGCTGAGGCCTGCGTCATGCAGTTTCCTTAAAACAGATTTGTTCTCCTCCGACTATGTTTCGATGTTATGATGAACATCTGTTTCCCAGGATACAATAACGAAACCATGTACACAACCAAGAATTGGTTATTCGTGGCAAATTGAGAAAGTACTCGATTACTACCACTGGTAATCCACCGAGAGGGAACACGCGAAAGATTTAGAGAATGAAGGTGAAAGAAAATTTTTGCTCATTTTCTTTTTCCCTCTTTTGCTCTTGGTCACAACCTCTTTATATAGGACTTAAACCCATGTAATACTTAATAACTGAATTAACATCATTTACTGCTCATTAACCATCTAGATCAAAACATCTGGTGTTACTGCTCATTAACCGATCCAGATCAAAACGTCTAGAGGTTACAGATTATGCATTAATCATCAATTAATGCATCCGTTATATTTGAGCAACAAGCAAAAAAATTATTCAGTTGCAAAGCATAGGCTCAAATTTGTACCCCTACGCACCCACCCGTGAGAGAGAGTATGTCCCCATGTATTTGTTCACAACTAATATGTATGTGAATCAATTTAAACCAACCAATATGTCTTAAAACTTTCGACTTTTGCTTGATGGTGAAAGATACATTTACACAGGGAATGGGAAGAAGGTTGCAGTCGAGTCTATTGATATTTTTAAACTTTATTTAGGAATTAATGTCTATTTGAATTTAGAGAATATATTCATTGTACCATCTTTCAGACGAAACTTAATTTTAATTTTTTGTTTGGACAAATCAAGTTATTCTTGTTTAATACGAAATGAAATGTTTAGTATTTTCTTTAATTCAGTTTTGATTGATATTGGTTCCTTAGTTAGTAAGCTTTATAAATTAAAACACCTTTGCTCCTACGGTTGACAACGTAATAATGCATACTATAAGTATGAAACGTAAATTAACCGACGAGAATTCTTCCATATTGTGACATAGCTATTTAGGATATATATATCCAAACAACGCCTAGAAAGGTAAATGTCACATGGAATTCTCGATTCCCTTGACCTGTTGAACTTTGATGTCTGCATAGAGTGCATTAAGAGGAAGACTACTAACAAAAGGAATAAAAGAGATAGTTGTTGTAGTGACGTTTTGGAACTAATACATACAGACATTTATGGACCATTCCCTAAGGCGTGTTGGAATGGACACACATATTTTATTAGCTTCATAGACAACTAATATCCAGATTTAGCTATTTGTACCTATTCACAAGAAGTTACTGTTAGTGGAATAGCTCAGTGGGTTTCCTAAGCGAACACGAGGTCGTCCATGAGAGACCTCTCCATGTCTACGGATTAAAAATTTAATCCGAATGGAGACCTATCTTCCAAACGACCGTCTCGTCATCGTACTAATTGGTTCGAGTTACAACTTAGCCAAACTCAAAGTTCGAGTCTTGTAACTCGCTTAACCAATTGGTCACGGAAAATACGACGAGCGGATCATCGGTTTTTGTGTTTATTATCGGGGTCCATGACATAATTAATTATCAACATTAATTAACAAATAATTAAAACCATGACAATTAATTAAAATACATATGAAATGATAAGAATATTAAAGGAGCCAAGGAAGAGTTTATACCTTCCCGTTACCTCTCGATCTTCTATCGTGTGACCCTCCCCTCTTAGAAGTCGTGTGGGCGACGATCTACCAAGAACCGGAATCACCAAGGGCCACCCAACATCACCTTCTTCCACCCACCAACAAACCCTAGAACCTAGGGTTTGTGTCGGCAACCACCTTCCTCCCCTCCTTGCACCGCCGACCACCAAGAGGCCTCCAAAGCATGCCGACCACAAGAAAACACCGGGAGGAAGCTAAGGAAGAAGATGAAGAAGGAGAAGAGACAGTTATCTCTTCCCTGCAGCCACCCTAGCCACCGCAAGCTCTCCTTTCTCTCTTCTCCTTGCCGCCGGCCAAAGAAACCAACAACAACTCCTTTTCCGACCGCCAACGACTCCTACTTGAGCCTAGCTCACACATGTTAAGGAGGAAGAAAGCACGGAAGAAGATGGAGTGGAAAAGCACAAGAACAAGAGGATGATCAACCCTCCTCTTGCACCTTCTTCTCCCCTTATCGCCGGCGTCGCAAACCACAAGTTTGAGGTCACCGCCGGCAATCCTCCGGGCCTCCTTGCTCCTGCCGAACACCACCTGGTAGTGCTCCCTAGGATGAAGCTCCACGCCCTAAAGAAAAGAGAAGGAAGCCTTCTCTTCTTCCTCCTTAGCACTGGCGCAAGTCTTGACCTAGGTGAGAGAAGAGATGAGAGGAGAGAGAGGTTTAGGGTTTTTCTTTTAGTTGGGATTAATTCGCCTTTGTCTCATGACTCCCATGGGGTATTTATAGGGCTACAATAGGGACCATGAGAAGGAGTTGGGTCTTGGCTTGCTAATGGATCCAAACCCGATCAATTAATGAAGAACCATTCCACTAAAGGTCATTCATTGAATCACCTCATTAACCCCCATATTTTCATATGAGTTCCACCTATTATGTGTACAATTTCTCCCTGTGTTTAAGATATCGAATATTCGTTGATTAATTTAAATTACTGACAATTTTAATTAATCAACCTCTAACTCCTTGACTAGTACCACTCAACCTTATCATCATATTGGACCAAGTCCACTTGCAAGATTTAACATGATGAACCTTATAAGCTCATCAAGGGGGCATTATCATCCCAACTCACCAGGACACGGATTCCGTCTATAATCAATGGCAGACCATGTAAATAATATTATTTCTCAACTTACTAGGTCTATCGATTTAGCAGAATAAATCTCGCTCATTGGTAAATCAAAGAAATAACTATCAAGTACATGTGTCCGTTATTATATCGGGATTCATAGCATGTACTCCATAATAAAACCGAGGTTTGATCCAATTATAAAGTCAATATAAATTGGATGACCTCTATATTGGTCCTGCTCAATGCACATAAAGTGCACTAGTGTAATTCTATAGTCAAGATAAACCACACATAATTACACTACAACCATCTCGATGGTTTGTCCAACTCCATCTCGGTTGTGAGCCTCTACTTATACTCTGCAAGGGACTGATAACATGATCTTATGTGTGTCATCACACACCATGTTATCTACAATGCAAAGTATCAGATAATTTGCATATACTAATATAAATATGTAACTGTGATCTTGTGATTCTCTTTCAAAATGTAGATGTCTTATACAAAAGCAAGACTTTTAGTATACATCCTAATAGTCACAGTTTTTGAACATGTTCAAAATTTTTAAAGTCGAAGTTGAACTTCAACTAAGTAAGAAAATTAAACCCGTCCGATCCGATCGTGGAGGAGAATATTACGATCGATATGATGGATTAGGTGAACAACACAGAATAAGAGTATCAAGTATTGAGACTGTATAGATACAATTAATTAATTGAAAAAATTAATTAATTGATACAATTCCCACTAAAATATATTAATAATATATTTAAAATTAATAAATTTTATTAATTGATATTATAAATAATTGATTATTTTAAATTTTATTTAAAAATTCTTTAAATTTTTTTTAAAAATTTAATAAATCAGATTTATATTTTGATAATTTTTTATTATTTTAATTTTTTATAGGTTAATTGATATTCTGAATTTTTTTACTATTCTAAATATATATTAATTAAATTAATAATAATTAAATGAATAACCAATTAATTTATATACTTATGATGTATCAATTTTAATTCGAATTACTGAAACATTAATTTTTTTTAAAGAAAACTATATTTAATTATTTTTTCTAATAATATTAAATTGTTTAATAATTAAAAACTTATATAAAATCAATTTACAACTTATTTTTAAATTATACATAATAAACATATTTATCTAATAGTTACTATATATATATATATATATAGGTTTGATCTCCCGCGCGACAAAAGACGCGCGCCCCATGCGCGACCGCACTTCCTGATCGGTCCCGTGACCGATCAAGCACTCTCCGAGGGCGGCGACGAGCCCGACGGGTTCACCAATCCCTCTTGGTTATAGTTCGTCGTTACTTAGCAAGCCCCGACGGGTTCACCAATCCCTCTTGGTTATAGTATGGTGTTCGGGGCGGCAGCTGGAGGTCGCCGTTGGTCAGCAAGCCCCGACGGGTTCACCAATCTCTCTTGGTTATAGTATGGTGTTCGGGGCGGCGGCCGGAAGCCGCTATTCGTCAGTAAGTCTCGACGGGTTCACCAATCCCTCTTGGTTATAGTATGGTGTTCGGGGCGCCGGCCGGAGGCCGCCGTTGGTCAGCAAGTCCCCACGGGTTCACCAATCCCTCTTGGTTATAGTATGGTGTTCGGGGCGCCGGCCGGAGGCCGCCGTTGGTCAGCAAGCCCCAACGGGTTCACCAATCCCTCTTGGTTATAGTATGGTGTTCGGGGCGCCGGCCAGAGGCCGCCGTTTGTCAGCAAGTCCCCACGGGTTCACCAATCCCTCTTGGTTATAGTATGGTGTTCGGGGCGCCGGCCGGAGGCCGCCGTTGGTCAGCAAGCCCCAACGGGTTCACCAATCCCTCTTGGTTATAGTATGGTGTTCGGGGCGCCGGCCGGAGGCCGCCGTTTGTCAGCAAGTCCCCACGGGTTCACCAATCCCTCTTGGTTATAGTATGGTGTTCGGGGCGCCGGCCGGAGGCCGCCGTTGGTCAGCAAGCCCCAACGGGTTCACCAATCCCTCTTGGTTATAGTATGGTGTTCGGGGCGCCGGCCGGAGGCCGCCGTTTGTCAGCAAGTCCCCACGGGTTCACCAATCCCTCTTGGTTATAGTATGGTGTTCGGGGCGCCGGCCGGAGGCCGCCGTTGGTCAGCAAGCCCCAACGGGTTCACCAATCCCTCTTGGTTATAGTATGGTGTTCGGGGCGCCGGCCGGAGGCCGCCGTTGGTCAGCAAGCCCCTCGGAGAGTGCCTGATTGGTCGCGCGACCGATCAGGCAAGTGCCTGATCGGTCACGCGACCGATCAGGAAGTGCGGTTGCGCACGGGCGCGCGTCTTTTGTCGCGACCGTATCGTTCGGTCTAAGACCGAAATATCGACACGGGTCAAGATTTTAAACCTTGCTCAGCCTGCCATGTACCTAGTGAGATTGTAATTCCATCTTTATTATCGTTGATAGATTTTCTATGATGGTTCATTTTATTCCTTGCAAGAAGACTATAGATATTGTTATGGTGGCACAACTGTTCTTTAATTTAGAATATTCTTCATGGATTGCCAACATCTATTGTTTTAGATCGGAGCACCCGTTTCCTTAGCCATTTTTGTCGTAACTTGTGGAAGACGACTAACACAGTTGAATTTTAGTAGTGGATATCATCCTCAGACAGATTGGCAGATAGAGATTGTGAATAGATCACTGGGAAACATATTGCACTGCTTAGTAGGAGATTATGTGAAGAGTTGGATTAGAAGTTGTGCCAGGCAGAATTTGCTCACAACAATGTCGTGAATCGAAGTATTTGTTTCAATCTATTCGAGGTGGTTTATTCAGTTCAATCTCAGGGTCCATTAGATTTGTTGGCATTGCCTAGTACGGGTCAGTACATAGTATGCAGCTGACTTCATGAAATGCTTACAGGAGACCCATAAAACAGTGCACGATCATTTATCCATCTCTAATTCCAAGTAAAAAGCAAGAGGAGACCAAAAGCGACGACGCCTAAGAGTTTAATATAGGGGACTTCATGTGGGCGGTTTTAACGAAGGATCGTTTTACCATTGGGGATTACAACAAACTATTAGCTAAGAAGATTAGGTGGTTGAGATTATTGAGAAGATAAATCTCAATGAGTATTATTTGAAGCTGCCTAATTATATTCATAATATCGATTTTAATGTGAAACATTTGATTCTCTTTCTATAATGATTCTTCTAAAGGGCTAATTCGTTCCTGGGTGTGCGGGTAATGCCTGCACACCATTCACAAACCGCCATGTATGCATGTTTAAAAAAATATGTTTTTTTTTTTAAAGAGTAATGATTGGTAGAGTGAATTTGGGAGAGTGAATGGGAGAGTGAATGACGTCCAGTTATTGTATACACGTCCGATCGACGATCGGACACCACCGGCGGCCTCTGATTGTCGTCCCGAATCAAACTATACCTTGAGAGGACGGTGAACTCGTCAGAATGGCCGGCAACGGTGAACCCATCGAAATCGACGGTCAATGATGCGAGATCGTAATTGTGGCGATCCCCGACGGGTTCACCGTGCCCCCCAGGGTATAGTTTAGTTCGGGGCGGCGGCCGAAGGCCGCCGGTGGTGTCCGATCGTCGATCGGACGTGTATACAATAACTGCCACGTCATTCACTCTTCCATTCACTCTCCCAAATTCACTCTCCCTATCATCACTCTTTTTTAAAATGTGTCAGTGCATGTATACATAGCGATTTGTGAATGGTGTGTGCCCGCACACCCTGGATCGAATTAACCCTTCTAAAGATGAAGTGGTTGAGAATTCGAAGGTGAATTTTTTCCATCCCGAAGAGAATGATAGAGTAATCTTTCGAAAGTTATAATTTTTGACTCAGGATTTGGAATTAGACTTTATTGGTGTAGAGCTTGAAGATCTATATTTGTTACCTAAATGTAATCACTAAGTTTTGGGCCCAAAAAACATCATTTAAGCCTATTTCAGAGCCTCCAAATATTTTTTACTATTTTTAATAAGTTTCGTATTTGGAGTATTTACATTATTTTTGGTATTTCTTGCAATTAGGGTTTTTATCTATTTAAATATCCTATTTAATGTTTTAAGATAATTTTGATTTAATACTATTTTTAATCATCACCTCCTTGGAACGACAAATTTTCCTTTTTTTACCAAACTTTTTTTCCTTGGTAAGTATTGATTCCGGTAATCATGTGCAAATCAAAGGAGTCGACAATCGTCGTCACTTAGGGTAGTCAAAGCTTGAGCAAATATCAGTTTGACGAAGGATGTTATAACATACAAGTGTTTAGTTAATTCAATTAGTTATGGAATTCAGCGGCCTGATTGTGACACACGTTTATTTGATTTCCCATGTAATTTTGGTAAAATATGTTGTCAGCATCGGTATGACATCAACTCTTCTTATTTGGTCAGTCCCAAATGTTTTATCTTTCATCCCAAGGTTCACTTTTCTCGCCTAGATTGCATTAATCTTCTACTTTCTTTTGCTGATAAAACCACTCTGAGAATTCAAGAAATGAAAATAAATGATTTTATTAAATCGTCAACAAAATAAGTTACCCTGTATCAGCAAATATCATTATCCCATAATCTGCTTTAGAACGAATTATATGGCAAACGCATTGTGCAGCTTGCCTCTGTCTCAAAATAAATAACATGCCTCTTTTTCAAACTAAACATACCACACAATTATCACTTATGCAATAGCTAATTGTATAGGACCTGAATAAAAGGACCAAATTGAACTACCGAAGCATCAAAATTAAGAAAATCATCCTCATTTATCTGGAATGTCTTGCGCAAATACTCTAACCTTTCAAGAAAAATGCTGGCAAAAACAAAAGGAAGGTATCTGAATTCCTCAACAACATTAAAAAAATGGAATTGAAAAAAAACAAACAAACAGAACCTCAAGCGTTGCAGTATGTGACAAGAATAAGTATTGAACAAACATAAGGTTAATTTTTTTTCAGCAGCCTTTATATAAAAATCATCTACATAAATTTATTAAAAGAAAAAAATGACTATGACAATGACAATGACAATGACAATGACAATGTATTCTCATTATATCAACTAAAAGAATTGATGCATAAGGCAGGCTAAATATTTTAAAAGAAACAGATGGTTATCTCTGTAGCAGTTGGTTTAGAATGTACAGTTCAGAGATAACTGCAGAGATTGTTGTAGTCTTCTGTTTACACAAATTCACAGAACTCGACTTAATAAGTTTACTTGAAGGAAGGAAGAGAGGAAAGACAGGAAGAGTGTTGGGGGACGAAAGAGGTGAAGAAAGAGAGTGGACAGGAACGATTCCTTTTGTTTTATCTACTTGAATGGAGATGAAAAAAGAGAAAAAGAGATAAAATGACAAGTTTACACTTTGATTGTTATTTCCAAGATATGAAAGGTTAAACTACTGTTTCCAACCGTTTTCCACTCTTTTTCCCCTCTTCCAACAATTTTGGAAGGAATCAAAGGTGAGGGAAAAAGAGCCAAGCAGACAAAGGAAAAGATTCCTTTCCCTCCTCCCTGGCTTCTACTTGAGCTCCCATCTTCTCAAGTGGATACAGCTTTAAGGTACCAAACAAACCATTCAAGGATAATGAGAACGGGAATGGCCTCGGTAAGCCACACAAAGTGTCAAATTAGAAATATTACCAATGAAAACTATCACTCCCTAATTCATAAACATCCAAAGTGATGATTGAGCAAAGGTGTTTCAGAATTTCTCATTCCAATCAATCAAACTAGAGAAGCTAAATGGGCAGGGTCAATATCTAGTGATGACATGACAATTAACCTTAAGATTACCTGCTAGGCGTATACTGGAAAGGAACCCCAAACACGATAGCAAGTCTTCCATAGTGTCGTTCAAAATCTATACCTTCAGCAACTTTACCCCTGCAATAGCATATGAATTAACTCTTAATATTGAGTTTTTAGTACAGATACTTAGAAGAATACATACACTGAAATGTCCATCTGAAATAAGACAAAAATACAATAATATCTAATTAGATAGTTACAAGCAAACACTAATCCAAGAAGTTGGAAGTTCTCATTAAATGATTTGATTTTCCCATACAGGAGCTAACCTAGTATATCTGGACTTCTGTAGTCATAATATTATTTATTCACCTGTTCAGTCGTCATACTACTAAGTTAGTGGATCACCAAACTACATAATACGTCATGTAACAAATAATTAATATACTTATCTTAATATATTTATATTTTACTATTTAGTAGGAACTTTTAGCATTTCAAAATTTGCAATATCTAGTTTGCTGTTCTTTGGTGTTTTAAATGTAACACAGCTTTGTTAGTTTATTATCATTATTTCAATTTCGATTTCAATAAACAATCTTATTATTTTCTTTATACCCTTCGCCTTATTAATTGTAAGTTATGGTTTCTCAATAGAATGTCATTGATAACTTATCAGTTATGTTTATAAAGTGCCCTATAAATGGACTGTGTATCCTCTCATATACACACCTCCCCATTGGCTTTATTTACCACATATCTCATCAGTGTAGAGTTTTTTTTTTCCCTTTTTTCGCTTTCTTCACAGCAGCAAGTTTGTTTTTCATAGTACTTCCTTCTAAAGCTCCACTGAGGCAGAAAAATCAGCAGCTACACTATTGTGCTACTACATATGACTCCATGTCAATGGAGAGAACTCCTCAATTGCAACACCTTTTCCCCCTTTTCCTCTCCCATTTCTTTCTTATTTCCACTTTCCTTTTTTGCAGAAACAAACTAAATCCATTTGTTCAACCAATGCTCTGTAGAATATTGTTGTCAATTGAAGTTTAGCTTTAGTTGCCCTATGTCTGCCTTTCAATTGACTTTCAAAGATAATAGTCAATCAAATAGACAAACTTAATGGGAAAAATCAAATCAGCATCTCCATCTCATTGATCTAAAGTCGAAATCAGTCAATTCTCAATACTATCTTGCATATGAAACATTTAGCAAGAACTATCTTCAACAGAAAGCATTATCAATGAAAAAGATTGATTTTGTATAATCAGTTGGATTTGTATAATCAATCAAAGAATATGTTAAAAATTTAATAAAGATAAATTTACTATGCAATTACAAATTTATTTTATTTTTGAAAATATATCTAAAAAGAAATATGAGATACAACAACAACAACCAAGCCTTATCCCACTAGGTGGGGTCGGCTATATGAATCCTTCTATGCCATTGGACTCGGTCCCCTATTATATCATTATCTATATTTAAATAAAATTTATCTTGCTCTATTGTTGTCAACTAAGTCTTTTTTGGTCTTCCTCTCCCTTGTTTAATGTGCACATATACCATAGTTTCACATTGCCTAACGAGGGCATTTATTGGTCGTCTAAGTATATGTTTGTACCATCTCAAACGTGTCTCTCGAAGTTTTTCCTTAATAGATGCAACTCTGATTTTCTCTCTAATGCCCTCATTCTTTATTCTGTCCATCCTCGCATGTCCACACATCCATCTTAACACCCTAATCTCTATAACTTTCATCTTTTGCTCATGTGTCTGAGTCATAGCCCAACATTCAGCACCATGTAACATAGCAGGTCTAACTGTCATTTTGTAGAACTTCCCTTGAAGTTTTAGAGGTACTTTACAATCACATAAAACACCCGACGCTAACCTCCATTTCAACCATCCTGCTTATATTCTATGTAAGACATCTCTCTCAATTAGGGGTGTAATCGAGCCGAGCCGAACAGTATGAGGCTCGAGTTCAGCTCGATTAGCTTTTCCCTAAGCTCGAATTCGGCTCGAGTTCGATTCGAGCTTTAATTCTTAAGCTCGAGTTTGATTCGTAAAAATTAAAGAGTTCGTGACAAGCTCGAGCTCGGCTCGAAAATAGCTCATTTTAAAGTCAAACGATCTTAGTTCGAGATTGGCTCGTTAAGATTAATCGAGCTCGAGTTCGAGCTCGTTAGGCACATAATCAAGCTCGAGTTCGAGCTCGTTAAGCACATATCAAGCTCGATTTCGAACTCGTGAAAATCACCTGCAATACATGAAAATCAATTACAAGACTTACAAATTGTTTGTAAAAACAAATATATAACATACAAGCCACACATAACTTGAAAATTATTGGTAGAAACAAATATATAATATGCAGCGAACTTATGAAAATCACCTACAGTCATGAAAATCAATTACAAGATTTAAAAATTGTATGTAGAAACAAATATATAACATACAAGCCACACAAGACTTGAAAATTATTTGCAGAAACAAATATATAACATATAAGCCATCTAAATGCAACTTTAAAATTTATTAATTTTTTTACAAAACTTCAATTAATAAAATTTTAATTTTTTTACAAAACTTTAAATATAATTTTTATATTTTATTGGATAATTTAATTAGGATTTATAAAAGGAAATGTTTGAATTATTTAAATCAATATTATTTTGCACAGTGCCGATGTTGCCCGCGATGCCCCCGCCCACCCATGCCCTGCGCACCTTCGACGACGCCGGAGGCATCCTGTGACGCCTCTGCCGACGCCAAAGGCGTCCGACACTGCTAGATCCGGCGATGCTTCTAGCGGTGCTGGAATCGTCCTGCAAACCTCTTGGATTCCTCCGACCGATGACACACGGGCGAAATGACCACGCGTCCTGTGCCAATTTCGCTCGCCTGATGGAACGGTAAAAACCGTCCTTGCCGGGTAGCACGGAGGCATTTCAATCCATGGTTACAACACTCAGAAGGTGTTCATGCAAATTTGAACTTAAAACTGTATCTACAATAAATCCTAAACCGAAATATAATACCCTTTTCTCACTCACGTGCTTTCAGGGGATACAATAGAATCATGAACATAGACCAAGGAAAGGATTGGAGGATCACTTCCACTTTCGAGTAATTGGATGATTTCCTATAAATGTTGGTATTGTCCAAAATTATCTTCAAATATTATGAATAATTGAATACTGAACCAGCAAAAAAAACAATTTCCAAACTACATTGGATCAGATCAGAATGCTAAGCAAGTCAACTTTGAATGAAAAAACAATAAATTCAAATGTCAAAGCTCCATTATGTAAGAGTTGAGAAAAATGTATAGCAAATTGACTGACCCACTGATTTTGAGTAGATATCATAAGTGGCAGGTTAGTATATAGTATGTTTCACATTATTTCCATCATGATTACGTTACAGAGAAAATGAAATAAATATTGAACATGAGGAATTAGATAAAAGACTACCTGTGTCATTGTCATCAATTGTGCTGCAGAAGTCCTGCATTGATATGAAAATGTGAGTCAGTGCAATTGACACAAAAAGCAAACAGCATACTTGTACAACAATCCTAACTGCTAGTGTGAAATCCTTTCAAGCAAACTGCATAACGTAGACATGAAAAAAAAAAAAAAAGACTTGTAACAAATATTTACAAACTATTCCCCAGTAAAATTAACACTATTAATGTGCAGAAATATCTAGTGGGATCATACTTGAATCTAGATATCTCTGTCAGGAACTTACACTATAATCTTTTGCAGTAACCAAGCCCATGGGAGTGCTTTCCACAACCATACCACTCTCCAAGTTAAATTCCTGAAAGCTAGAGTTTTCACCCACGGCTGATGGACAATATTTGTTTGAGTAGGAGATACAGAAGCCATTTCCAGTCTTTCCAAGCAGATAGCATCAGCAGTAAAGTTTTCCTCACTGTGGATGGATCTCTGCCCTTCATTGTCCACTAAAGCATTTAAAACACTTCCATTCTCATATTGATTAACAGTTGCAGCGAACTTATCAACTGCAGCATCCATGATGACATCTTGAGAAGTGTTTCCTTCAGAGATAATGGTTGATAAATTGGTTGTCAAACTAGGATCAGGCTCATGAAATGCATCATCTACTGCTGGGCCCAGAATTTCAGCAGTTAAACACTTAGCAACTGCATTGATATTTTCTTGTTAATCTAGTGATGCAGTATCCAGTGGCCTTGTGCTTGTGGCAACAACATTCGTACCTTCTTGTTCATTTAGGGATTCAGTATCTAGTGGCTCCATGCTTCCGTGTATTATGGATGCACTAATAGAATCAAGAGCACCTGCATCGCTTGTAGGATCATCTGCAATTGAAAGTGCATTGTTATCAACAATCCCTCCCTTTGAATCTTCACGGGCATTATCTAAGCTCACAGCAGAAGCATATTCAGAAATGTGTTGTGCCTCATTCATCACAGAAGAAACATCTCCAGCTTGGACGGTTTCATCAACTAATTGCTGCACAGAAAGTGCGTAGTCATCATTACCTTCTGCAAGTACAGTAATATGGCTGGTATCGTCAAGAGAAATCTTGTCATCTTAGAAGGAATTATCATTCCCTCAGTAGTTAAAGAAGCACATGATGGAGCTCTGGTTTCACGAACACCATACTCTGGTGTAATTGAAATTTGAACAGTTGTTTCTGTTTGCTGAGCTTCGTGAACAAATTCCAAGTCTCTGGTATTGTCAGATTCTTTAGGTGGTTCATAATAGGAATTATTTTGGCCAGTTGCAGGAAGAAATCTTTGCTTGTGCAAGTCATTCAGCTCCGATGATATACCTGAGGAAACAGTGATCAAATACCCATGAAAAAGGATAAAGTGAAGGACTAAAATTTCTTAAACAAGGGCTACGGATATAATAATACAATAATAAGAGAAATAATAAAGAATGCAATCAGAAGAAATTGGAGTATCAAAATATACCTGACATTTAAAATTAGATTCCATAACCTTTTCTATACAATAAATACATTTACTTCAATATCCCTTCGTACATAATGTCTCTCAAACCATAATTATACAAATTGAAGTGGTCATCTAATTAAATCTATAACATGGAAGCAAAGCCAGTCCTGAGTGAAAATACTAGTTAGACCAGCACAACTCTTTTGCTACTGATCCAACCAGTCATGCAAACTTATGAATATTTGGTATGCACTTTCTTGAAATTCATTTCTAAGTTCAAGTTACCATCATGTCTGAATCAGGAGGAATTAATAAGCATGTATGAACGCCAAATGGAGAATAAAATTAAATGAATTTGATTCATCCAACACATAGCTGTCACCGACAACCCACTTCCTCCTTATTCAGAATAAATATATTTATGTGCCTTATCTTTAAAATAAAAGTGGGCAATCAAAAGTGGGCAATTTTTCTATAAACAACTTCAAGCAAAAGTTGAGAGAGGAGATGAAATGAGATTGTCGACTAGTTGCCTAGCATTTATGCTTTCCATACCTTCGTCCTCCTCTAATAATTAAAAAACCATGGAGCATCTACTTTTCATTATCCTTCCTCTCCATTTCTCATCCCTTATCTCCTCTACTCCGTACCTCACAAAAATTGAGATAAAAAAGTTAGGATACGCTTTAGTGGCATTTGGCAATGATCAATTGTCCACTTCTGGATTCTGTTATGGTAAGATTAAGGATTGGCTTTGTCATATAATTAGTACGATTAATATTTTATCATATTTGATTATTTGCAAACAATGGTATTCAAGCATCACATATGACTTGATGCATAGGATTACCAACGAATAAGGAATGCAATATGTGACATGATTGTTCAAAACTCCTTAAGTAGTCAAAATGCCAAATTATGTAAGCACCTCTAATTTAATCAGAGCCTTGGATATAACTTCTTCCTCGAGCAACGTCTTCAAAACCTGTATTCATGAATTTACATGTGGTCACCAATGATGACAAATAATCCACATAATGTGAAAAAAAAAAGTGATCAAGAACTGGATGAAAGTTACCTCGGGAGATAGTGACCTAAGATAATATCGAATCTCTTTCAACACAAGTTTAACTTTTCCACAATTAGCACTCCAACAAATAACTCATTTTACATAATATATCAAATTGTGTTTAGACATCTCGATCAGACCACTGTGAATATCATTAGTATTCAGACCTAAAATAGTCATCGCAGTATAAAGAGAGTGGCGACAAAACAAACACGGACTTTGTTTCAGATTTGCAAGAAAACATATTCGTAGTTCTTACAAAAAAACCCCTAAATGTGAAAAATAAACACAAAAATGAATTCTTATACCTGACGAGGGATTCGGCGACAGTGCTAACGATTCTGTATGCTTGATCGTATTCACGCGAGACAGTATTCATATAAATCCGGCCAAAGACATCGATACTGAAAGGGCAATCCTCTTCCTAAGTCGCCTAAAAGATGCGAGCGAGGAATTAAAAGCAGAAAAGAATAGGAAAAAATCAGATCATTCATCTCAGCTTAGATGAGGAGGCCCTTTCTCGTCTAAGATGAGGCGAATGATCCAATTTTTTTCCTATTCTTTTCTGCTCCTAATTTCTCGCTCGCATCTTTTAAGCGACTTGGGAAGAGGATTGCCCTTTCAGTGTCGATGTTTTTGGCCGGATTTATATGAATACTGCCTCGCGTGAATACAATCAAGCATACAGATTCGTTAGCACTATCGTCGAAGCTCTCGTCAGCTATAAGAATTTATTTTATGCCTATTTTTCACATTTAGGGGGGTTTTTTAAGAGCTACGAGTATGTTTTCTTGCAGATCTGAAATAAATGCCATTATCATTTTGATGTCATATTCTCTCTATACTGCGATGACTATTCTAGGTCTGAATACTAATGATATTCTCAGTAGTTTGACTTAGATGTCTAAACATAATTTGACAGATTATGTAAAAGACGTTATTTATCGGAGTACTAATTATGGAAAAGTTAAGCTTATGCTAAAAGAGAATCGATATTATGTTAACTTTGATCCAGTTCCACCTGCAATAAAAAACAACATTGTCTTAGACAACTTCCGTTAAATGCATTAACTGTAGAGGCAAAACTATATGACACCTGAGAAGGATCTATCTAGAAGGAATAAATGTCCTCCCAATCCTCATTCTTAAAGCACCGGAAAATATTTTCTGAATCCTAAACAAGGACACATTAGATGAGTCGGTAGAAGCAACAATGGAAATTACATTACAGAAGAGTACATTAGCATTCAAGGACTGTTTACTCAAGAATAGGAGGGGAAATGGAAGAAGGAAGACTGGAAACAAAATTAAGAATAGTGAAAAAGATTTCCTCCCAATTTTTCTGTACCCAACTTCAAGCAAAAGTTGAGAGAGGAGATGAAATGAGATTGTCGACTAGTTGTCTGGTATTTATGTTTTTCATACCTTCTTCCTCTAAAAATTAAAAAACCATGAAGTATCTACTTTTCATTATCCTTCCTCTCCATTTCTCATCCCTTATCTCCTCTACTTCGTACCTCACAAAAATTGAGATAAAAAAAGTTAGGATACGCTTTAGAAGCATTTGGCAAAGACCAATCGGACTTCTGGATTCTGTTATGGCAAGATAAAAAAAGGATCATTCGCCTCACCTTAGTCTAGTCTTCAACTTCTTGGGCCAGAAATCTCTGTCTCCTGGTAGTGAGAGGTATTTTGACAAATTAGAGAACAATAAAAAGTAGGATTATAACAAAGCTAAAACTGCATGGGAGTATGGATTGGGATAACCACCATCGTCGTCTGCCATTGACGATGAGGCGATTCCTTCTCGTCGAGGTTCGCGGCGGGAGGCAGAGGAGGAAAGCCGGACGACACAAATGTCTAGGGTAAGATCCTAACTATGTCTATATATATAGTGTGTGTCAGCGCGGCATAAGCCAAACCCTAACCCTATTTAGGCAATACTTTCTGGACTAGATCTAACAAATTCGGGTCCCAATTTCAAAACATGATACAATATTAATAAAAAATTTTAAAATTACAAGGACTGACCTTAAATATTGCCAAAACAATATTAATAAAAAATATTATAATTTAGTTTAGTTTAGTTTAAAATGAGCTAGCAATCAAAATCTAATTTCAACTCTATAGATTATTCTCTATTAAATTATGTTGGCTGTGAATTTATTTGATGTCTTTCTAAAATTTTTTATTTTTCTTTAAAATATCTTTATTCCAGGCCTTATTTTATTTTATAACAAGTTTGTTATAATAATATTAAATAAAGATATTTTTAAAATAAAAAAATAAACGGACGGAAATCATTTTGATAATAAATAAACAAATAATGCCATTCTCATTTTTTCCCAAAATAGAATAGATTTTATTATTAGTATTATTCTTTCTTATTTAAGATGAATATATTGACAAATTCAATCATCGCCTTTAATAATTTTATGCTCTGTTTACTTGGGAGAGCGGAAAGAAAAACTAAGGAAAAGTTTCCGCAGTCGAAATTTTTTCATTGTTTACTTCATTAAAATTTAAAGAGGGAAGAGAAATATAATCCATCCGAGGATAGTTTTGGAGCCAAAATCGATCAACTCAAAATCGGACGGAAAGCAGCGGATGGATAAAAAAATGACGCATGTACCCCTTTTCATTTACAAAATTACATCATAAATCAAAAAAAAATAACGCATGTACCCTTTTTAACTCATAAAATTACACCATATACCAAAAAAATGACGCATGCACCCTTTTGCATTAATAAAATTACACCGCATATACCCACCTTTCTCAATCATGGTAAACAAGCATGCAAAGGAAAAGATTCTTTTTCCTTTCCATTCTCTTCCCATGCCCCTAAGTTTGTTTAATCCATCCATCATCCACCCTTTCAAGTAAACATAGCATTAAGGTGCGTGGTAGAGCGGGGTCTTTCCATTGAGAGAGTCAGCGCGCCATTAATGATCGTGTATAGATTGTGATATAAATTTTTAAGTTATATTTAGTGATTTGTGGATATACTAGCTTTTGAGTGAAGTTGGTCAAACATATTTTCTACGTGTATATTTTTGAATTGTGATAAATATTTATAGTATATTTGTTTTATTTTAGTAGTGTAAAATATTTTATTCAATTATAACTATGTTGCAATAAAATATGACCCATTACTTTTGTAGTACAAATATTTAATGGAGTAATATAATACAAACTTCGACAAATTTAAATAATAGTAAAGTTAAAAAAAAATATTTACTTCCCCGTAGTTTAAATTTGCGAAGTTTTTCATATAAATTACTTCGTTAATTTAAAATTATGTTATAGTATAATATGATTAATTACTTCTACGCTATATATAAATGATCTAGTAATATAATACAAACAATTCAACAAATTTAAATAGTAGTGAAGTTAAATCAAACATTTACTACATCACAATTAAAAAATTATGAAGTCATATAAATATTTTACTTCTAAACTTAATGTAATCTAATCTCGGCCTTGCTTATGGGTAGCTCGGCCCGCTCAGCCAGCCAGCCTAGCACCACGAAGGTCCAGCAGAAGGGCCGACGAAGACCTCACCAGGGGAGTCCTTGAGTCAGGACCCCCCCCTGATGCGCTAACCGACCAACCCCGGGGCAGTGTCGGTCGGGTTGACCCCGAGCGTCTCCTAACTCGGTCACCTAAACTCGTATCCCGATCCGAATCTGGGTCGAGCCATCCAGTCGGACGAGTGGCGACCCACGCTCCCTCAGCATCCCATGGATCTGACAACCCACAGAGTCGAGACAGAGCCAGACGGACATAGCACAACAGACTCCCGACTCAGGGCGTACCCGCGCCTCAACTCTCCCAGTCGGACGCGTGGCGACCCACGCTCCCTGACCATTACCCGACCCGGGCCATGATACTCGGACCCCACCAGGCAGCGCTTGGGCTACGAACTAGATCGTTCCTACGCGCGCCTTATGTCATTACATCCGGGTTACGATCTTGATGTTGGGATAATACGCGTCTTACCCATTTATGATACCCCTCGCGGTTATCCTGTCGATTCAGTACTGTCGTACTGCCCAAGCACCCCCCCCCCCCCGCCATGCCGCGGTACTTTCAGGTGCTCTTATACTAGCTGGCAAGTACCCCACCCCTGTCTCGTCGACACAAACAGGGGTTTGTCAGCTCCCCCGGTTATATAA
Source organism: Boesenbergia rotunda (assembly GCA_024364735.1). Classification (NCBI taxonomy): domain Eukaryota; kingdom Viridiplantae; phylum Streptophyta; class Magnoliopsida; order Zingiberales; family Zingiberaceae; genus Boesenbergia; species Boesenbergia rotunda. The sequence goes on from JAGFNQ010006517.1 coordinate 390,830, forward strand.
GCCCTTGATGACTGCCCGTATCAAGTGTCACGATGACCCTCAAATTTAGATATTTATAAGTTGAAAACCCTAGCTCACAAAATAAAAGGTAGTATATAGGGGCCTCAAGTCGTATTTTTCTAAGGACTAGTTTAGGATGTTTGATTCAAGCTTGAAGTTTTTGTCATCAAATGTTTTGGGGTTTCAAATTGATATGGGGGTTTTGTTTTGCAAATAGGAATGAGACTATAGTTTGAAATGAAATAGGCTTAACTACAGCTAACTTAAACTAGGAAATTACAATTCTAAACTTAACCTACTTGGAAATTGAGCAAAACAATACAAAATTGTGAGATTGAAGGACAAGACTAATATCAAATGCAAGAAAGCACTAAATCTATATCTAACTTCGGAAATGAGAAATTGAAACAAGCTGAATACAAAAACAGGGTTGAAGTGTGCAGAGAATTGCTTGATCGGTCGACAGACCGATCAGGTACAAGTCTGATCGGTCGACAGACCGATCAGAAATTATTTGGATCGGTCGAACAGACCAATCAGTAGTTGAAAATGGAATGATACAACTGAAACAAACTGGAATGCTAAGGAATAATGTTCAGAAATTAAATCTACAAGTAATTGACACTAGTTCAAGTTCTTCACTCAGGATTTGCTCCTTGTCGTCACACAAGAATCGAGCTCAGAACCCCCTAGCTCGAGAATCGAACGAAAATCAACTTCTGCGGTCGATTTGCTCAGCTTGGTCGTGCGATCTGAAACTTCCTCCGATCTCTTTCTCCTTGATGATTGGAATTGCGAATGGTAGCTCAAGGACCCTCAGAACAACTCAGAGAACCCCTCTGACTTACTCCGATTGATGAAGAATGGAGATCAAGTAGAGATCGATCGGATGAAGCGAGCTCTCGGTGAAACCCTCGCCTGAGCTTCCAGAGATGAAATTGATTACAAACTTCTCGCGAAAACTGATCTCGATGATTTGAAATCTGAAGAAGAACTGAATCTGGGTGGTCGCGTGCGATCGGAGACGAAGAACAGAGATGAACTGGAAAACTGGAGCTGAATCTCGACAACACGAGCTGGGAGAGGGAATTCCCGTTTTAACTAATCCATTTGAATTTAGACGGCTGTGATCATCCTGATATCCATCCGACGGTCAGATATGCTTTGATTGAGTCCAGAACTTTCAGATCTCCGTCCGACGGTCAGATCTGCTTCTCCTCAGCTGGGATCAACCGGATCTGCAATGAATGACTCACGTCTCTCTGCCCTTTTGAATGGACGATTGAAACTCCACCACACTTGATCCGATGGTCAAATGGACTCTGATTTGGTTTAAACTTCCAGATCTTGATCTGTGGTCATGATTAACCCTATCTTGAGCTCGGATTGATCAGAAGTTCACAGATGGCTCAGATCTACTTGTTCCTTGATTGGACGACCCATATTGATTCAATGCTTGATCGTCTTAATCCTAATCCAATTCTGGCTCAACTTGATTCAATCCAATCTAGGTCCATGATCCTTCAAAGCCTACAAAATTAGATTCAAATTTTAGTGCCAAAATACCTCGAATATAGAAAGAATTGAATTCAAAAGCTAAATTAGATATATATCATGGAACCTAATGTAAATACAAGATTAAACCTATAAAAGTGGATCAAAACATGGATTTGAGAGCCTAAAATGATTAACAAAATGGTAGTTATCAGCCCTCCACTTTTCATTCCGCAGGTATGCGCAGGATCTCTCCCGTCTACTGCATTTTCAATTTGCTCCACTATATTTTCTGCGGATACTGACTTGACCGTCAGAGTTCCTTGCCGGGGAAACTCCCCAGCGGGTTTGCTAACAGTCGCCATCTTGCAGGCCGAAGCCAAGTCAGAGCTAGGTCGGCGGCACCTCAGCTGCTCGTATCGTTCGGGAGACTATCCAACCCTTGAGACTTCCACCTCGCTTCGCGACAAGATCAAATTTGGCGCTAGAAGGAGGACACCCAGCCTAATCGGAAGTGTACGCAATTAAAAAATTATGAAGTCATATAGATAATTTACTTCATTAATTAATATAACCTGTGAAGTCATATGTGATCGATTACCTCGGTACTTATACAAAATCGGTGAAGTAAAAGGGGTTTTTACTACATAAACGGTTCAATTTTGAACCAGTTTAGACCGAATAAATACTTCGTCATTTTGTTGCGAAGTAATGAATCCATCCTTTTTACTTCACGTTCCTATACTTTGGTAATTATATATATATTGCTTTGTTTAATATCCGAAGTATATCACTTAATTTCACATATATATATATCTAAACATTTTAAATTCTTATTTTTGTTAGCGGTGCTGGTGAAAGATTTACATCGTCAGTTAATAATTTATGTTGCAGTGACAGGCTACCAATAAGTACACAATTTCACATCCATAGTGATCAACGAGTCGTGAGGAATTATGGAATATTATTGCTGGACATGATTGCTGTGGTTTCAGATGGCATTGTATGTTTCTTTATTAGCTACTCCTATATGGACGGAATCGTTAAAAGTTGGAATGAAATGGGAATTTAACAGGTGGATTTTGATCAGTATGTAAAGAGCATACTACTTAAATGCTATTTCTAATAAGTGTTTATGCAAGATGTGATGCAACATAAGCAAGTATTTATTGAAACTCAAGATGTAATAGAGACTATACGTGTGAAATTTAAGTGATATATTTCGGATATTAAACTAAATAATATTTATATAATTACCGAAGTATAGGAACTTGAAATAAAAAGGGTAAATTTATTACTTCAACACAAAATGACGTAGTCTTTATCTGGTCTAAATCGGTTCAAAATTGAACCATTTATGAAGTAAAAAAGCCCTTTTACTTCATCGATTTTGTATAAGTACCGAAATAATTGATCACATATGACTTTACAGGTTACATTAATTAATGAAGTAAATTATTTATATGACCTCATAATATTTTAATTGTGATATAATAAATTTTATATTTAACTTCATTTCGATGTTAGGGTTGTGAAGTGAAGAAGACAAGAAGAAGAAGAAGAAGAAATGAAGAGGAGTCGATGGCCGGAGAGGAGTGTACTGCTGCATAGTGAGGATATTCCTCTCCTATATTTGTGATCCCAGCTTCCCCATTACTTATATCTATCATTTTATTAATTTTATATTTAAATAAAATTAATTATATTCTTCATTTATTATTTATCTATAAATATTTTTTATATATTACTTAATATAATATAATAATTATTTAATATAATTTAAAAATCATCATTGAAAAAAACGTATACCACATGAAATACTAAAATTACTGGCGGAATTACCGATAGAAAATTTATTCCGTTAGTATTTATCGATGTAATTATAATTCCATCGGTAAATTTAGGTATGTAATTTCATTTTCCGTCGACAATTTGATGAATAGACACGTGGAATATGAAAAATACTGTCAGAATTAATTAATTACCGTCGGTAATTCCGTCAGTACGTGCTGCTATCTTTTTTTTTAATGAGATCGATTGTATGTCATTAAAAAAAAACAACACGTAGGGTTTATAGGGATCGACAGATCAAACGGAGCTTCTTAATCTTCAATTATTTATGTACCTTATCTTTAAAAATAAAAGTGGACAATCAAAAGTCGAGTCCTTTTCCCACTTGAAATAAACATTAAATTTCATTAAAATTTCAACATGAATAATAATTTGGATAAACATCTGAAAACATGAAATATCTTGACATGACATAGGAATAGTATCATGCCCCAAAGATATATGCTTATTCAAAAATCAGACAATATCTCTTCTATACGACGAACAAGTTAGGACAAATAGTACATCACTCACAATATAAAAGATGACTCAACCATCATAACAGAAAATAAAAACACAACCACGCAATTTTATATCACTATGAATAATAAAGATACAATAACTTAAATATCACAAAATCTTTAACGCCTTTTAGCAGAAATAAAGTTGAAAGCAAATCTGAATATAAAGTAAACTTCAACATAAGTCCAAAACGAACATACCTCTACAACGACAATATCAGACTAATAAAATATATCCCGTCTAGCAAATAAAAATACGGAACTCGTGAAGTGTAGAAAATAAAGTAACTGCGAAAAATAAACTAAACTCAACTCCAAAATAAAACGATATGGTGGGACTGACAACTGGATCTTCTCCTGACTTCAAGTAATGCAACTATCTGCTACCTGAAACAAAAATAGAAAGCAAGGGTGGTGAGTCCGGACGGACTCTACGGGTATATGCAGGTGAAAATGCTAGGGGGCGGGGGGACAGTAGCGAGTGGGTGGAGTGCTAGGGGCCCGGGGGGGGCTAGCGCCTAGGGACGTAGGGGACTACAACAATGGGTATATGAGTAGACAATAACATGACATCATAAAGATATATGAAACAACAGAATACAACAGTGTACATTTTCTAGAAAAATAGAGGAACTCAAAACATGTATAAAACAACGTAAAAACATACGATATAACATAGTGTCAAACAAACATGCATGTCAACCAAATGCAGCAACCATAGCTCATATAAATGCAACAAACACAAGAAAATGCACAAATGCAATAGATGCATATGATGCAATGACATGTGTCACCCCTAACGCCAGTCAAGCCGCTAACACATCACATCTGTGTGATCGAGTGGGTAGGGTTGTGACAACTGTACGCACTCCAACGAATACCACTGATAAATGTGGTTGAGTGGACATGATGCTATGGAGCCAACTACTCCGAAACCTCGATATATAGGGGGAGTTATCAGCAACTCTGATATCCCTCGGAAACAACGGTAAGAGTGCCAACTATTTGTCTACAACTCCAACATCCACTGTACATGAGTGGTCGAGTGTGGCGTAACAGGACGGTTGCTCACACTCTAGCAACTACCACAACAAATGGTTGAGTGGCAAAACAACTAAATGACTAACGACGGCTTAACCATATAGAAGCCCAACAGTCGTCAGTATGCAACGGTGTAGGTATGATGTATGATACCAATAAGCACAAACAACCGAATAACAATGAACAACCGAATAACAACGATGCAACTACAAAAGTAACAAACCAAAAAACAACTAGAAAGCAACGAATATGTAACTAAACTAGTAGGTAGGGTGTCTCTAATGCCAACCATCCTAGTGGTGTTTAATGAACATTTAAGTACTCACGTACGAGCGGTACTTTACAGAATGGAAAATCAACGAGAGAATGTACGGATACAAATTTTTGATTAAACTCGAAGGTCAAACAAAGAAAGTATCAACAGACGATATAAAATAAACACTAACAAGGAACAAGGTCAAGCAGACCTATTCAGAGATAACAAGTCATGCATTTAAGGTAAAAAGATTACAAGAACATAAAGGAGAAGTACCCGCCTTAAAATAGAAAAGTCCGTAAACGAAGAAACCTCCTACGATCAACGGTGCGAGTCCAAAGTCAAAATCCTGTATCTAGGACATAGTTTAACTATTAATAAAAATTACTAATTTAGCTAAACAAGATACTCAAGATAATTAGGATAAATCCTAAATCTATCATATACTTAATTAATCCATAAATCATAATCCTTTCTTTTTAACCTAACTATAATATCGATTTAATTAATTCATAAATAACACCTGATTCCTTCTTAACCTAATTGTTACCATTAGGTTTTTTGGGCTAATTTCCCAATTAACCCAAGGAACAACTCTAAATACAACCCAAAATAAATCCCCTAAGTGGCACGGGCACACACACACATGACCCAAATGGGATTCAACGCATCCTAACCCAAGTCATAGCCTCACTCAATCTCCTATAAACAGTTCGTCGAACAAGCTGCTAACTATATGCTTGCCTCACCTATCTCACACAATCTACGTACTTTATTCTTCATATTATTTCAACTAGGGACTCGCCCGCAAGCCTCACAAGATCCTAGAGTGGACATTAAGAACCATCAACCACCAATCGATAGCGAGGAAGGATGAGAGGAGACCAAGCTCATTCACACCCAACCAAAAACCGAACAGAGCACCCACCAAAACCCATACCTCTCAAGGAAGACCCATGGCAAAAACAAGAAAATTAAATGATACAAATGGTTTACCTGAGCCAAAAAGGAAATTGGGGATGGACTGATGCTGGGCACGGGATCAAGAAGAGGAGAGAACGGTCACCGACGGCTTACTTGCGAAGAGGAATCATGAGGCTTCACTTCTACTCGGTCGCGTGAAGAAGACGAAGAAGAAATCGCGCTAAGAGAGGGTCGCGAGAGAGAGGGAAACTGCCGGCCAAATCGGGTGGAGGTAGTCGCCGCCGACTGAGGGAGGAGGAAGAAGATCGCGGTTAGGTTTCGCGTGCGTGGGCTACGACGTCGAGCAGAGGGAATCGGGGAAAGAATGTTTTCGGGAGAAGGCTTTATTTTGGTCTTTTTTAAAAAGGTCCCTCTAGTTTGGTTAATCCAAACAAGGCCCCTAAGTTTCGAATTTTACCCTTTCAACCCATTAAAATTCGGTATTTAACAAATAGTTTGCCGAGAGGCTTGCCTGAAGGACAGAGACTTTATCAGATTGAAAAAAATAATATATAGTCTAAGCAACATATAACCATTTGCGTACCTAATATAGAAGTTAGCAAATCATCATCATCTGGTACATATTCAGTGTTTTTTCTAGATTGTGATCTTACAGACACAATGCCTGAGCTGTCATTTTGCCAAGTACAACGCTTTTTCCCAAAGAGACTGGTGATCGTATTAACACTTCCATCAGACTTTATCACCCCCTTTTCTTCAGTTACCTGACTTAATTCATTTGTTTGATCACCATCTCCAGTCGGTGATAAGAGCATCTTTTCAGGTTCAGGGAACTCAGAGCTAACAGAACAATTCAATTTATTCTAATTTATTCTTTTCTGTGTCTTTCTGGCACGGATCAGCCAGTAACTCATTTTTGTTGCTATCCATCGCAGATTCTGTAAATAGGTCATGTGGATTTATTGTAACTCCAATTCAGCATCTGTAGAATTAGTTAAGTGAGAATCATTTCCTGGAAAGAAAGAAAAAAAAAATCAGATGCCAATTCTTCTGAAAGAAATAGCTTGTTGGAATGAAATTTATAAACCACCAACCTTGCAGCTCAAAGGAAGAGTCATTTTTATGAAGCTTATTTTCTTGCCTGGGCGAGTTTGAACAAATAACTGGCTCGAAACTCCAGAAACATTTTGTGTTAAAGTTTCATCTGGTTGGACGACTACATTTGCCTCATTGGCCTGAGAAGTAGAGGATAACAAATGCATATTGGAACACAATGCAGATGAATCTCCATTGAAGCTTGGACTGACTTCTATACAATCTACACTGCAACAACTTGATGGCTGAGTTTCAGCCCCACATGAATTGCTATTTTTGGCACACACCAAACCATATGCATGTGAATTTTCATCAGATGTTTTGGGAGTTGCAAATATTTCAGTATCAATTTGTGATACGTGAAGAGAGGATATAGAAGGAATTGACTCAAGTGAAGCACTGCAGGATTCCAAACCTGCAACTTGAGTTGTTTCAGGATATATTCCCCATGGTTTTCCATTTGTTCATTACAAAGTTTCTCTTGACCAAACGTGCATCCATCCCGCAGATCACTCTCACTCTTTTGTCCACATTCCATTTGAGATTCATCAGTTGAAACTCTCAGTTCTCTATGTTTGGAAGGTTCTGAAAAAGAGAAAGAAGGAGCTTGCACTGTATTTTCTGAATCAAGCTCATAAGTCACTAATTGTGGATGGCCAGGATGTAAGAGAGAATCAGGTCTAATCAAGACTGTACAAGGTGAATCCGAAGGGTCTGGATGGGAACCATAGCAGGAACTTCATGTTTGTTACCTGAAAATATTTCCTCCCTTAAACCATCAGTTGAAGGAGCATCTGCAAAATCAGCCACTAGTGATGAAACACCAGTGGCACTTGATGAAATAAAAGTTTGTCAAGGTTCTCTAGAAACATCTTCAACAACATCACTAGGAGAAAAGATTTCATGGAGATCAGGAGTCTGAATGCTGTATTCTTTCATATAGATCTTACTTTGAGGATTAGAAAATTGAGAAATATCCTTCCAATCTGCAACGTCTCTATCTTTGACTATCCCACTTTTATCATCATCATCAATATCCATTGAGTTAGAGGAAAAGAAAATAAAGATTGATATGATACACAGCACTGCAGAAAGACAGACAAACAAAAATTTAAAAACAAAAAGCAAAAAATCAGAAAAGGAGGATGGAAAATGTTAAATATTGAAATTCAAGGGTTTAAACGCTAAAAATCGAAACATAAGGGCCTAGTTGGAATTTTGAACATGGAGGGTCTTTTTGCAAAAAGCCAAAACATTAAAAACCCTAAAATCTTCTCCCGAAACGCCTTTCTCGCCGTTTCTCCTCCCCGATTCCTCTCTGCCCTGACGCTGACGCAGCCGCGAACCAGCCCCTGCTGAGCCCTACTTCTTCTTCCTCCTTCAGCCCTTCTTCTTCGCGTGGAACCCTAGACGTTGGCGCGCCCTCTCTTCATCTCCTTCTCCAACCGCCTGCCCTAGCACAGATCCACCGCCGACGCACCGCAGAGGTAAGGGATGTTTGTTTTAATGGTTGTCTTGAAGGGATCGAAGATGTTTTAAGATTAGAGCAGTGCATCAGACAGTCATATGCAATTCTTCAGTGATGGCCCATGTTGTTTTTTTTTACTCTGAAGAGTTCTTGATAGAATGGAGATACAAAGATATGACCTCCGTCTTCTAGTTATGCATTGTCATCCTTTTTGTTTTAATTAGGTCTGTGCTCATTATGGTTGTCTTATTACATGCACACTAAACCATCACAAAGTGATGTTGGACAACATTTTTAGTGCACCTGCGAAATACAGATGCATGCATCATGTATGTTTCTCATCTTCTTCAAGCCCTAGCTATTATTTGTCTTAATTATGCAATAGCAATACCAATATCTGCTTTTATTTTGGTCCAATTTGTTGCTTCTTAGTTACATATTATTTTTTAGATATTCCAAGAGTGCTTTGGGATTATTAGCCTGTTATACTGAAGTTAGCAGTTTGTCTATATGTAACATAGAACACACCTAATGCTTTTGATGTAGCTAGCTGGTAGGCTGTGAGCACGTATTACCTTGTGATTCCAAGTTTTGCCGTGAGTTTTCATGTTAGGTGTTGAATCGGTTTGATGGTATTTTCGTTCTTAAAATGAACATACACCTTGACCTGTGTTTGGAGCTTACGATGGGTTTGTTGATGTATTCGAAAACTTCTATGTTGTGAGTTAGTTATGGAGAATTTGATCTGAGGTTGGTTGGGTTTTTGTTGGTACTCGATAATTCGTTGGGTGGCGTAATCAATTATAATGGATAGATATAATTGATTAAAAAGATGTTGTAATTATGATTGTTTTGTTTATATAGAGTTTAACTAATTTTATTTAATTGTATAATTAGTTAAACTTTTGTATTGACTCAGGACCTTGATTCAGACTCGGTTGGTCGATCGTGGAAGGTCCTCTTTTTAACAAACTTCTACATAAAAGGCGGGTACTTCTTCTTTGTACTCATATAGTTCATTTACCTTTATGCATGGTTGCTTTATGTCTAAATAAGTTGCTTGACATTGTTCCTTGTCGGTTATTATTTTAACATCGCCGTTGATACTTTCTTCGTTGATCTTCGAGTTATTCGAAATTTCGTATCTGTACAGCCTTCTGTTGAATTTCTGTTCTGTAAAGTACCGCTTGTACGCGAGTACTTAGAGCTTCATTAAACACAATTAGGTTTATTTGGCATTAGAAATATCCTACCTAGAAGTGTAGATGCATAATCATTGGTTTTTGTTGTATCGTTGCATCGTTGATAGTTGTTGGATTTTGTTGCATCGTTATTTTCCGGTTGTTCGTGCATCTTGTAGCATGCACCATATTTGCACGTTGTATACTAACGATTGTTGGGCTTCCATATGGTTAAGCCGTCATTAGTCATTTAGTTGCTCAGTTCACTCAACCACTTGTTGTCGTGGTAGTTGTTAGAGTGCGAGCAACTGTCCTGTTATACCACACGCGTTGCAGCTGTAGGCAAACAGTGACACCCTCACCGTTGTTTTAGAGGGATATTAGAGCTATTGATAGCTCCCCCTATATATCGGGTTTGGAGTAATTGGCTCCCAACATCCTGTCCACTCAACCACACATTTATGTGATATTCGTTGGAGTGCGTACAGTTGTCATAACCCTACCCACTCGGTCACATAGATGTGCGTACAGTGCCTGCCCTTGATTTTTTGAAGCTGCCATAAGGTGGTGGTACAATGATATCTATCAAAGATGAATCTTAGGCAATCAATGGGAAGCACCCTCGTCAAATACTACCATGCTGAGGTAGTTCTTGTTCATGCATACTTTAGTTTGGTTTTGAACCAAATGGCAGTTTCGCTTGTGTCCACCAAATAGAATGACATTTCAATCCATGGGCCAACTATCATCCTATCTTACTACATAGATGTTGTTGCACGTATTATATTTGTTGACGGTTTAGGTTGATCTAAATATTATCTTTTCTCTCCACAACCATGGTTTCAAATTTCATACAGTGTCTGACGGCATAGTTGGATTGTATAGTTCCATCAAATTTCTGGAACTTGATACTTCTGGGCACATCATTTGGCATATCATGTTGATGAGTATTGTATCATATTGACATTTGACACTACTAGACACGCTACAAATGTTTCAAGATGTATTGAAATACTATTTATTATTATTTTTAACTTGTTAATGTACAATATAATGTCAAAATTGTGTCATCCTAACTTAGACGTAAGACATGAAGGTTTCATTTTGATATATATGGTTAGGTTCTTTTGTTTTCTACTTTTTTATCTCCTTTTTCTTTCTTCTCTCCTTTCCAATTTTCCACTGGTGCCATACGATTGAAACACCAATATGATTACATCATGCATATTGTTTTGGTCAATGTTTGAAATTCTGATAGGGCTTGAGATTTTGAACCTTGCCCACAATATAATACAATCAAGTCATTGCACTACTTAGTTCAAGTAAATGTTTGAAAGTATGACCATGTCACAATGCAAGAATTAATTTACATGGAGAATCTAAAGATTAATAGAACAATTTTCTTTTTATGTGAAGATAGAGATCTTAAAGAGTTATTTAATTAAATATAGCATTGCCTGCCCATATTCATAAATTCAAGTTTTCCCTTGATAGAGCCAAATGAGTCAGAATGTTGTACATGTAATCTACTCTAATATTGCTTGGAGAATTAGAAATTTTTCTTTTTAGTATATATAAAATCGTCATTCATTGTTGTTTTATTGCATACTTGATAGTAGTTTACCTAAAGAAGATTTGGACTTTTTTCATTGTGTCCAAATTCTGTACTAATTTACTTTATGATTTAATCTGTTTTTCTTTTCTCTATTAGTTCTATTTATATGTTTCGATTCTAATTTAATGTCAATTCATAGTCTTGATTAGTTTGTTGACTAAGTAGATTCTATCTTGCAAGGCACTGTATGTGATGAATCCGAATATTCATTGAGTTAGATATTAATTAATTAAATTGTCAGTGATTTAATTAATTAATGGACATGCGATATTTTAAACACAGGGAGATTATGTACACATAATATGGTAGAGCCCATATTTAATTATGGGGTTGGCGCGGTAGTTAAATGATAACCATTAGTGGAGCAGGTTATCATTAACGGATCGGGTTTAAGATCCGTTAGGAGACCAAACCAACTCCTCTTCATAGTCCCTATTGTAGCCTATAAATATCTCATGAAGCCATTAAACCAACATCAATAACTTAACCCTAAGCCGTCTTTCCTCCCTCCCTCCCTCCCTTCTCTCTCCTAGGGTTTACGACGGCGCACGGTGCTCTAAGGCTAGCGGCAAAGAGGAAGAATGAAGGTTGGCGTGCGCAAACAAGGAAGAAGGAAGAGCTCTCTTTCTCTTCTTCTCTTCCTCTTCTCTTCTCCCATCTTGGCGCGTGCGACTAGGGCGTGCAAAGGAGAAGACTTCATCTTCTTCCTTTGGCCTGTGGCAACAAGGAAAAAGGAATAGTGGTGGTCGGCGACTAGAGTTTTCAAACAACGAGAGAATTCTTCTCTCTTCTTCCTCTTCTTTCCTTTCAAATCCAAACTCAATTCGAAAATTTCAAACCCAAATTCGAAATGGAATAAAGTTAATAATGAACTGTTCGGAGAATAAATATAGCTACCTGACATCGTAGGCTAAGCTAGCTGTTGTCGAGGAAGATATAATAATCTTCTGTTTTTTGAATTTTCTCTTCCATTTCCTATCTCTCATTTCAAAAGAAGAAGAAACGCAGTACAGAGGGACAGAGGAAGGGAAGAAGAACAGAGAGACAGAAGTCACTTTCACTCTTTCCGTCTCTAGGGATTAAGTACCTGCAGGGCACTGTTTTGACCATGGTGCTGGCGGCCAGACGGATTCTTACGAGAAGCTGCTTTATAGCACTCGTTATGTCGGAGTGTGCAATTCGAAACTCTGCGCCGACACAAAGCTAGATGTTCCTGCGCAAAAGAATGAAGCGTGACTAACGGTTTACCGTCGAACTTAAGTAAAGACCCGTGATCATTTTCCTTCCTATACAACACCATCATGCTTTTTAGCTTATTCGTAATCTTTATAAGATATCATTAAGAAAGATCGCCCATCCTCTAGCTGCTGCTTCTTCTTTTGCATTTTTCTTCTTCTTCGTTCTTCTTCGTCTTCTATTTTCTTCTTCTTCCTTTTTCTTTTGATGGAGCGAACTTTTTACTCACCTTCTGGTGCCATTATTCGTCTGAGATCTAATATACAGATCCCCATGGCAATGTCGTCAGAATCGTCGGTGAACTTATTGGTGCACTTGAGTTGCATTCCCCGTCCGCTTACTGCTAGCGATTCTGACCTCAATTTCACGATGGACTTCCCCAACATAATAGACGAAGTTTCCTGGGAGCAAAAGGCCCAACACATGATCCACCAGCTCGTCGGAGACCGCCTTCATCTTGAGGAGCTCCGTTTTTTCATCAGCATATTCTACAATTATAGTCGCTATGCAGTTTGATTCTACTTAAGGCTAGGCGACGCCAGAAACGGATCGTTGTCCCTATACTTGTCGGTCCAAATCCTCGACGCTAGTGCTACTGCCGTCGGCCCCAATAATACTCAGCCACAACCAAATCTCCTTGACCCAATCGCCGGTCCACTTGAATTTCTGCTACTAGTTAATGGAGTCTATCTTGATTTTGAGATGTGGATGGCGTGGGATGAGGAGTACGACGACAAAGATTGGGGAGACCCCACAATGAATCTTTGAAACAAACTGGTGTCAGTGCGGCAGCTCAAACAGGTTGCCTTCGAGGAGGTCAACGACGACTGCCAAGAAACCTCATGTGTCATTTGCATCAATAATTTCGAGTCGACCTCGGTGGTATTGGTGACGTCATGCAACCATGGCTTCCACTCTTCTTGCATCGAAGAATGGCTCAACCTAAGCGATCTATGCCCTCTTTGCAGGTCCGCTGTCATTTAAAACTTCTGCCATTTTGACATGTCTATATATTACGCCAAGTAAAAATTAAATTGCCTTTCTGAGTCATTACATTTTGTTGAACTAATTACTTGCTAGTATAACGATTTTTATTTTTTCCATTCTTATCATTATGAGGTCGGAACATGCGTGTCAATGATATGATTATAATTTTAACACAAGAGATCTAATCAACAAGCAACTAATCAGTTAATTTATGTGACAACAGAGAATTAATTAAGTCGACCTAAATTATTAACTATTTGTTGTATGTATTACTATTCTATTTTAGGTGACAATTACTATTCTATTATATTCTAGCTACTATTGAAGTAGTTCACAAGATCAACAGAAACCCAATCTGATTAAAATGCTATAGCACAGATAGAGAATTCTTATTAAATCCTGATTTTAAACTATAAAATGAAAAAGTATAATGTATTTTATCCATCTGACTTCTTCTACTTTAAGTTCAATTCAATTTCAATGCCAAGACATCTAAATAAAGATGAAAACTTTCTTGTTCAAATTTCAGAAGTCTGATTTATCATCGAAAAATCTAAGTACCTAATCACTACATCACATCCCATCCCTCAAATAACAAATCCACTTATCAAAGACATCTACAGGTTGTAGCATTTTGTTTTAACATTTGATGAGTAATCACTCAAACCTATAGAATAAATCTTGTAGGGTTCCAAACCGCCCTAACTTAAAAAAACAAAATATTTATCTTTGAATTGTATTGTTGGAAGTAAAAATTTTGGAGACATTTGTAAATCATCGCATTGAATCATAATTCTTTTTAAATGTTAAGGCACAGTTGTATTTATTTATGTGATTGATTTAAAAGAATACACGATTGTTATATAGTATAATTAACCAGAATCGTTTTTTTATTTATTGCGGCATGTCTCTCGGATTTTCAACAATAACAACATCCATTTGCCGACTTAGGACACCTGCAACGGTGCGTTAATCGAGCGTTATAACGCTCGATTAACGTGTCGTCCGCGTTAAAGTCGTCGCGGCGAGCGCGTTAATGCGCTGACGCGATGAACACAATCAGATGTTTGAACGTGTTTATCGCGTGTGACATGACATCCCCCAATCGATTGGGAGGGGTGCCCGTAATCGATTGAGGAATCGATTACGGATTTCCCCAATCGATTGGGGCACCCCCAACCGATGCAGGTGCCCTAAGTCGACAAATGGATGTTGTTATAGTTGTAAATGTGAGAGACATGCCGCTATATATAAAAAAAATGATTCTGGTTAATTATACCATATATAAAAAAATGATTCTTGTTTGACATGGTCAAACTGACCAGTCTTTTGGTTCTTCATCTTCTGAGTGATTTCCGACCAACCGGAGTTAGGCTCACCCGAACCCGACTTCGGCCTTTCGCCCCTCGAGCGTGCTTCCTCTCGGCTTCCCGTCCCTCGGGCGTCGCATACGTCCTTCTCGATCCACCGGTGTACTCTTCCGCAGCTTCCGCGTCCCTCGGATTGTACCGAGCCCGTCGGCTCACTTCCCCGCACAATCCTTCTCGTCCGCTACGTCTTACGCTCGACTTCCTCCGTACCTAAGCTCCTGCACACTTAGCTGAGGGATTAAACATACCAGGACCTAACTTAAATCGGTTGATCACATCAAAACCAACCAGGGGTACTTACAAAACCAAGAGACACGAGTTTTAACTAATGAAAATAATGAAAACCCTAGTTTATTGGTGCCAAGTGTAGATGATTTACAGACAGGGGGAGAAATAGTACCAAAGATTCATAATCATTTGCCTGAGTTCCGTGTTTTTAGCAGGAAATGTTTTCGCCAAAAGGGTGAGGATCATACAACTATCTCTGTGCAAATTCAATCATCACTTCTGGAGTCAGGTCAATTGGACACTCAAAATTCTATAGGTAATTCTCCTGTTCCAGCAACCATTCTTCCTATTGACAATAATATACCTATTGCCATTAGGAATGGTATTCGAACTTGTACTAATCATTCTATTGCCAAATATTTGTTGTATCATAAGCATTCCAACAATTATAGGGCCTTTGTCTCAAATATTACTCACCTATTTGTGCCAAGAAACATCCAGGAAGCTCTAGATCACCCGGATTGGAAGTTAACAGTTCTGGAAGAGATAAATGCTCTTCAGAGAAATGACACTTGAGAGGTTGTTGATTTACCAATTGGAAAGAAAATTGTGGGTTGCAAATAGGTGTTTACCATTAAGTACAAAGCTGATGGAAGTGTAGAAAGGTACAAAGCTAGACTCGTAGCTAAGGGATTTACACAGACACATGGAATCGATTATCGAGAAACTTTTACTCCAGTTACAAAAATAAATTCAATCCGAATTCTTATCTCTCTGACAGTACATTTTGATTGGCTATTACACCAATTAGATGTGAAGAATGTCTTCCTAAATGGAGACTTAGGAGAGGAAGTGTTCGTGGAGTTGCCACCGAGATTCAAGGAAAAATATGGCAGAAATAAAGTATGTTACTTAAAGAAATTCCTTTATGGACTTAAGCAGTCACCAAGAGCTTGGTTTGAGCGATTTAGGAAGGCTGTTTAGGGTATTGCCAAAGTGAAGCGGATCACACCATGTTTTTCTGACGCTCTAAAGGAGGGAAGATTACCATCATGATTGTCTACGTAGATGACATAATCTTAACGGGAGATCATCATGTTGAACTTAAGAGATTGAAAGAAGTGTTTGCCAAAGAATTCGAGATCAACTAGGAGTATTGAAATACTTCCTTGGTATGGAGTTCACACGATCCAAAGAGGGTATATTTGTTACACAGAGGAAATATGTTCTAGACCTTCTCAAAGAAACTAGTCTACTAGGTTGCAGGCAGCTGAGACACCCATGGAGTCTAATATGAAGCTCCAACCATCCAAACCTGAAGAAGTTTGTAGAAGAGATCGGTACCAACGACTGGTTGGGAGGCTTGTCTACTTTTCGCATACTCGCCTTGATATAGCTTTTGTAGTTAACATTATAAGTCAGTTTATGCACGCTCCAAGTCCAACACACTTCGATGCAGCTAACAAAATTTTAAGATATTTGAAGGGAACTCTAGGAAAAGGTCTATTGTTTAAAAAACATGGACATCTTCAAGTCGAAGCTTATATTGATGCATATTGTGCTGGAAGTGTTACTGATAGAAGATCAACTTTCGGCTATTGTATATTTTTTGGGGGTAATTTGGTTACATGGCATAGCAAGAAGCAACCGGTGGTGGCTAGAAGTAGTGCAGAGACTGAGTCTCGAGCTCTTGCTCTTGGTATTTGTGAAACAATATGGATCAAGAGATTATTGGAAGAATGGGGAGTCTCATATTCATTGCCTATGACTATGAAAGTATACTGTGACAATAAAGTAGCCATCTCCATTGCACACAATCCAACTTTTCATGACAGAACAAAATATGTTGAGATTGATAAACACTTCATCAAGGAAAAATTGGATAATGGTCTGATTTGTATGCCCTACATTCCAACTACCGAGCAGGTTGCAAATATACTCACTAAAGAATTGTCATCAAAATAATTTGAGTATTTGATTGACAAGTTAACTATGGAAGATATCTTCAAACCAGCTTGAGGGGAGTGTTGGAAAGTGTTGAAAATATTCAAGCTGTACAAATCTCTAGCTGAGCTGCTATACAAATCTGTAGCGTAGCTATACAAATCTGTAGTTTTTAGGAAAGCTAATTAATTGTAATTAGCTATTTCCTTTTTTAGTACCTTCGTATATCTTTAAATACTGGGGTTGTAAACTGATTTTATAGACAAGAAAAAAGATACAACAATCTTTTCATAAACATGACCCCTTTTGGACAAAGCCTAGTTTTACTAGACCTTAACCGATTTCCCTACACCGCTAGAAAGAAATATAGGATATAGTTAGATCTCAACCACAGCTATACTACAGAAAATGCAAATATAATTAAAACAACACTTAATGGTGGTTTCTAAATTGAATAAAAACTTTTCATCCATAACAATTCAGTGCAATGTAACTATACAAGAACCACAACCAAAATATTCTAAAGAAAATTGTAACCTCTGTATCAAACTAGTCACTAACAATTCTAATTAACAGAATAAATGAAATTTCTTTGTAATTTTCTGTTAAGGTTCTTGCAGATTAATAGCCATAAAATCTTTCTTGTTTAGAGAAACACTTGATTGCTACAATACCAATATGTTGCTTCAAATGAGAGAAAATTCTATTTTGCCCCGAGAATTTATCCTTTTTAGCGGAATGTCATCATAAATTTAATAACATAGTATCCTTCCACACCCACTATGATGCCATAACAATCATGGTAAGCTTGAATGATTACTTCTACAATTACATAGGGAATCAAAGGGAAAGACTTGAAATAATTTTTTCATCACAAGATAACCACAATATGGTTGTGTTAAACTACACATAAAGACATAATAAACTTGGAATTACCTCCTCAAGCTCTAAACGAATCTGGGAAGCAGTTCCATCACCAAATGTTTCTGTTGAAAACTAACAATTGATTAATCATTGAATCTTTAACAGGGGCAATGACTGCTGAGTGTATTATACTGTGTAATCTAGATACCAACCATCCAATCCAAATTGTAATGTGGAGTATCCTGTTCCATCCATAGCATCGTGAAGTGTAATATGTTCTTATGCACTGACATGTAGACCCGACCCCGGGCCGGTCCAGCCCGGAATCGGCCCGGGTCAACGGGCCGGGTGACCCGTTGACCCGGTTCGTCGGGCCGAACCAGAACCGGCCCGGCTTACGGTTCGCGCAGCCAAAACCGGCGAACCGGCGGTTAACCGCCCGTTCGCCTGAATCTCTCCCGCGCCCGCCGCCTATCTCCCCTTGTTTGCTTCCTTCTTAAGGAAATCAACGCTATTTCTACCCCCACCGCAATCCTCTGCTCGCCGCGCCGTGCCATGGAGGCCTTCTTCGACTCCTAGCTCAGCCGCCTCGACCACCTCCGCTCCGACCACCTCCACGCCTTCAGCCACCGGCCCAACAGGATACCCTAGGCCGTCGACGCCGTGCTCTCTCACTACCGAGACTACCGCGATGCCAAGGCCCGCCTCGCTGACTCCGACGTCCTCCGCGCCCTCACCCAACCCTGGCTCACCCCCTTCAAGCGCATCTTCCTCCGGGTCGCCGGCTGGAAGCCCTCCCTCGCCTTCCGAGTTCCGCCTCCTGCTCGGACACCGCTTCCTCTCCCCGGACCAGCGCACCCGCCGTCGAGGTCCTTCGCCGGGAGGTCCAGCTGGCGGAGCACCGGATCTCCGAGGACATGGCCAGCGCGCAGGAAGCCATGGCCGGTCACACGGTGCTCGAGGCCGTTCGAGCCGACCTGTACACTCACGCACCGGGAGATGTCGGCTGCGTTTGACCGTGAACCGGCGATTCCGAACCGTGAACCGTAACCGGCTTAGGCGGTTAAGGTTAAGGGTCGACCTCCCATGAACCGTCGAATCGGCGGTTCCAAACCGTCGAACCGTCAGTTCCGAACTGTCGATTTCGAACCGTGATCGGGTCTACTGACATGGTGATCAACAAAATCACTGCAAAACCCACAAGTCAATCTTGAAAATTATCATAAAACAAGAGAGACTGTCGAAGAAAATTACAATGACTGACCTTAAATATTACCCGTTGGTAGAAAACAATATTAATAAAAATTATTATGGTTTAGTTTAGTTTTAAATGAGCTAGCAATCAAATCTATTTTCAACTATGGATTATTCTCTGTTAGATTACGTTGGTGTGAATCTATTTGCTGTCTTTTTAAAATAAAAAATCATTATTCGGCATCTTGTTTTGCTCTAGTAACAAATTTACTATAATAATATTAAATAAAAATTTTTCTATAATAAATTTAAACTGACGGGAATCATGATAATAAATAAATAAATAATGTAATTCTCATTTTTTTCCAAAATAGAATAGGTGTAAAATAGATAAAAATCTCCGTTAAAATTTTTTCTTATTCACTCCCCTTTGAGATTTTTTTAGGCTCCTTAATCCCTTTTTTAGTATTATAGAGTAAAAAGAAAAAAAATATTGGACCAAATAAAAGATGAATCTGAGGTGATTGGCTCGGTCTCACAGAAGTTTCTTCGATCACCAGGGTAAATCGGGAAACGCTCGCAGTAGACGGTTTAGAAATCCAGTGTCTTAGGATTCGCGCCCCATTTGAAAAACAAATTCTTATAAAATACGTCATAATTAAGGATCAAATCGTAAATATTTTAAAATAATGACTAATTGTTTTATAGTTGCATCATAGCCCCGAGGGCGTATTAAAGAGTGAAAATGAAGGATTGTGAGGTGGAAAACAAGAAACTCATATGAGGGGAGAGAACCTGGGAATTTAAAAAAAATTTCCCATAAATATTATTATTATTATTATTCTTTATCATTTTAATTTAAGATGAAATGCTTACCCTTATTTCTTGTCATCTGAACATATTGACAAATTCAATCATCGCCTTCGGCAAATCGAAGGAAGGTTGTCGGCGTTGTAGAGGTTGTAGAGCCAGGTCTTTGCGTCGAGAGAGCCGGCCCGCCACTGGGGGTTTTTTGGACGCCGCAGTGGTTGCAGCGCCACTCGCAGTTGGGGCCGGAGTCGGAGGAGGGGAATTTGGGCTTCCGCCTGCGCTTCTTCGGCTTCTGCTGCTTCGTCGCGCCGGAGGCGGAAGGGGGTGGCGGTCGTCATAAAGAAGGAAGCTTTAATCTACGGTGTCGCCGGAGGTTAAGGTTTTGCTTATCCCGCCAGCCAGAGACCTCGACGAGAAGGAATCGCCTCATAGCTAATGGCAGGCGGCGACGGTGGTTAGCTCAATCCAGACCCCTAGCTAATCCTACTTCGATTGTGTCTCTAATTTGTCAAAATACCTCTCTCTACCAGGAGAAAGAGGTCGCCCGTCCAAGAGGCCGAAGACTTTCTCTTCCTCGTCTAAGGTGAGGCGAATGATCCGAATTTTTTTTTCTACTCCTAATTCTTCATTGGCATCTTTTAGGCGACTCAAGAAGAGGATTTCGATGACTACGGGAACGATTTCGACAATAATGATACCCAAGATGGTACTAAGAGTTGGAAATTGATGGTTTATTTTTTATTTTTTATATTTTTGTGAGTTTTTATTTCCATGTTCTTGTTGTGATGATTGTGAATTTTGTGGTTGGTAAGGTGAGAGGGAGATTAAGACGAGGGATTTCACCAATCTGGAGCTGAAGCCTGATCACGCGAACAGGCCTATCTGGGCCTGCCCTGATGGCCGGATCTTTCTAGAAACGTTCTCGCCTTTCTACAAGCAGGCCTATGATTTCCTCATCGCTATCGCTGAACCTGTCACCAGGTATCGGAATTTGCTTTAGGGCCAATTTCTTGCATTTAGGTACGTGCTGCGAGTATGTTTGTTTGCAGACCGGAATTAATCCACGAGTACAATTTGACGCCACACTCTCTCTATGCTGCGGTTTCTGCGGGTCTAGAGACTGAGACCATTATTAGTGCTCTTAGCAAGCTGTCGAAAATTAAGTTGCCATCTGAGATAATAGACTTTATCCATGGATCAACTGCTAATTATGGAAAAGTTAAGCTTGTGTTGAAAAAGAATCGATATTTTGTCAAGTCACAATTTCCGGAGGTAACTTCGATCTATGTGGAAGTTATAGAGTCATCTTTGTTTTGTTCACATCAGGTGGATTATTTGGTGACAACATGCAAATTCGTGAATATAGGTATTGAAGAGATTGCTCAAGGATGAAGTTATATCCAAGGCTCAAATTAATTTTGAGGTGCTTACAGAATTTGGATACTTGAGTTTTGAACAGTCATTTCCACATTTGACATTCCTTATTCTTCGGTAACCTTATCTGCATCAATCTATATGTGATGGTTGTATACGATTGTTTGCAAATAATCAAATACTATTATATATTAATCACAATAATAATTATATAACAAAGTCAATCCTTGGCTTTGTCATAATAGATTCAAGAAGCGGACAATTGGTCATTGTCAAATGCACTAAAGCATATCCTAACTTCTTTATCTCAATTTTTATGACGTGCTGAGTAAAGGAGAAAAGGGATGAGAAATGGAGGGGAAGGATAATGAAAAGTAGATCTTCCATGGTTTTTTAATTCTTAGAGAAGGAAGAAAGTATGAAAAACATAACTACTAGACAACTAGTCAACATTCTCATTTCATCTCCTCTCTCAACTTTTGCTTGAAGTTTGTTAGAGAAAAATTTTGAGGAAATCTTTTTCACTATTCTTACTTATGTTTCCTGTCTTTCTTCTTCCATTTCCTCTCCTTTATTCCCCTCTATCTACTTGAGTAAGCATACCTTGAATGTCAATATTCTTTTCCGTAATCTAGTGCCTATTGTGTTTCAATCGTTGCTTCTACCTACTCATCTAATGTGTGCTTGTTTAGAATTCACAAGGTTCTGATACACTCACAATTAGTAAATCGGTGCATGAAATACATGGTGCACATGAGGACTTATCGGATGGGGTTGAATTAGCTTCTGCATCAGAGGAAAAGGAAATATATTCTTTTGAGATAGACCCTTCTCAGGTGCCTTATGGTTTCACTTCCTATATTTAATACATTAAATGGAAGTTGTCTAAGGCAGTGTTATTTTTTATTGCAGGCGGAAAATGTGAAACAAAGATGTTTGCCGAATGCATTAAACTATCCTATGCTCGAGGAATATAACGTTCAAAATGATATTGTGAGTTATATTTCTGTTTTTTGTTTCAAATATGCCTATCTTATCAGGACACGTTGAATTTTCAAGTTATACTATCATTTTATGTAATTTCAAGATGTTCACTCAGGTGATAGTGGATATAATTCCTCTATGGAACGTTTTTAGAATGTTTGTTTTCTTGTTTCATTTTACATCTCATTACATGCTATTGCAACTGAAAGGAAATTTAAATGCAGGTGAACCCTGATTTGAATATAGAACTGAAACCTCATGTGGAAAGACGGCCATATCAAGAAAAAAGTCTCAGTAAGATGTTTAGCAATGGTAAGTATGTTATCACATACGTTTGCTTATTTTAACCACAACACAAATCTACTGATCATCAATATTGATGCGAAGCCAAGATGAAAAATATTGATGGTTGCATTAGACATATATAGCCAGCGATAAAATTGTCTAAACCTTCAATGGGGATTGATAGAATCTGAGTTGTATCTCTTATGGTAGAATGTATAAGATGTGGAAGTCTAACCAAAAATTTTCCAGTGAAACAAAAATTTATTTATTTTATTTGAAAATTATTAGTAATATAGTGATGCCGAACATAATTGTCATTATGTTGTAGGCTAGTTCTAAAAGAGTATTTTAGGGAAGACAGGAAATTGCCAAGCGCAGAGTATTCTTCTCTTGGTTTAATTGAATAATGTTAACTCTAATAAAGATAATGCTCTAACATTAACTAAATAAATATTTAATATTCTCAAAACCCTAACAATGCAAAAGATGAAAATAACCTTAATAAAAAGGATTATAATCCTTTGGAGCCTCCGAAAAGGTTTTTAACAATGTTTTTTTAGTCTAAGACTAGTCGTTATGGGTTAACAAATGTAGATATCTAATCGAGTTTCGATTTGATATATTGTGGACCTTGTGATTTAATCCGAGTCAAAAGTCACAACATCTCAAAGCTCGGATCCCCTACATCAGTCGTTTTGGGTTGAAAAAATCTTGTCCTCGAGTTTAGAGTAGTGTCATCGGAATCTATAAAACTAGAACTAAAGTGCTTCTCATTAATGATATTAGAAATCTTCAAGTGACTAAGAAGACACAACTTATAAGCATTATCATTGATCTTCTGCACTATCTCACAAGGTTTAATTTTTTGATATTTAGGCTTATTATAGTCGTCAATAGGAAAACAATCACGAGTTAATACAACCAAAACAAAATTATCAACATGAAATTAGTATTTGATGAGATGATTGTAAACCCGAATCTTGCACTTGTTATTGTTCTCATGAATAAGCTATTTCACCTGTTCATGAATACCCCGAAGATATTTTGTCATCTTATCTGCTTAGGACTAAATCATCTTAGACATGGGATAGGGGCCAAGTTCAGTACCTTAGATGAGTTTCGCCCATAAACAATCTCAACAAGACTTAAACATGTGGTTTTGTATTTTGATCTTTTATAGGCAAATTCTACTTGAGGTGATGCCAAATGTTATTGTTTTAGCTTAGTTTCTGTCAAACACCTTAATAGATTGATCAAACTTTGATTCACCACCTCAGTCTTACCATTGGGTGGTAGACATTGTTAAAGTTTAATTGTGTTCAGTTTTTCACTTAAGTTCTTATGAACTTAGTATCACAATTTACAGTGATAGATCAGGAAATATCATGTAAGTGCACTGTCTCCTTGATGAAAAGATGGGCAATTCAGACAACATTCATAGTTTTCTTGCAAGTTACAAAATTGGCCTTCTTGAAAAATCTGTTAATCACAACTAAGATAGAATCTAAGGCTCGTTGAGTGCAGGATAAGCCTAATACAAGATCACTGACATCAAACAAGATCACTGACATCAAACCAAGGAGTTTGAGAAACAAGTAAGGAAGTGTACAAGTCTACATTGGTAAGAACTCCCTTACACCGCCGACATACATAACATCGGTCCACAAAATAAGCTACATTACTCGTCAATTTGGGTCAATAAAAATTGAAGAGATAAGAACCAATGTCTTATCACAAACATAGTTATTTGAGGCGTTAGGCCCCCAAAAGCGTAAAGGTGTTGTGGGGGCTTGAGGGGATAGTAAGAAGTCCATGAAAACTTCTCACATCGTGCAAAGTCTTTGGTTTAAATCACTCCAAGATTACGTCTATCTTTATTGACTTGTGTGAACATTGTCAGTGAAAACATCAAAGCAATGCATGTGGTAAAGCACATGGTGGCACAAATTAGAGAATTATCATGGTTCAAAACTCCATTCAGTGCCTACAATGGGTTTTGAGCCATGAAAGTCCGACGCCATGTGCCTGACGTGAGCGCTTCCCGACTTTAGTCTGGTGGCCGGTGGAAAACTTCAGAGGGGTCGAACCGTTCGCCTCTAAAATTAGTCGGTTCAAAGAGTTGAATACCTAAATTATCAAAAAAAAACAACAACAAAATCAAGAACAGGTACTCTTATAGTGGAAAAGGAACACTTCTTATTGACAAAAAATCATAATGGTTTTAGCCTTTTAAAAATAGAACAAAGGTGATCAAAATGTGAAGCCAACATCAGACTATAAACGAGAATGTCATCAATGTAAACCACAATAAATTTCCTATAAAAGGTTTCAAGATTTGATTCATAAACCTAATGTAAGAGATGCATTTCCTCAAAAGGTGTGACCATCCATTTTGTAACCCATGTTGCGCCTTTAAACAATTTTTCATTCATCTCTAGGTCTTATTTTATTTGGTGATATCCGTTTTTGGGGTCAATTTTTGAGAAGACCTTACAACTGGACAACTGATCCAACATTTTATCTAAGCGGGGAATTGAAAACGTATACTTTTGATTATTCAGTTGTCAATACATATACACTACGAATCATCTTTCTTTGGCACGAGCAGGGCAGAGAGTGCACATGGGCTCTTGTTCTCACGAATATAATCCCTTTCCGATTGTTCGATGCAATTCTTCAACCTTTGTGGGATTGACGCATGGTTGATTAGGTAAACTCGACTTCGAAATAAGATTAATTTAATGCTGGATATCTCTCA